>VXBJ01001856.1:252890-269407 GCA_013400055.1 Nycticryphes semicollaris | reverse complement strand
GGCTCCTTCTGTGTGTCTCTCACTGCTCCCTGCAGTTTGCAATCCGCACAGGCACCAGCCCGGGCTGTTTCAGGGAGCTCGGAAGCAACCGCGAGTCAATAAATCCACTCTGAGAGTCAGCTCCCCCAGTCCCAGGGAGGCGCATCCGCAGGGCTCCGGCTTCCCCGGGGGGGCACTGCTGTCCTTGTCGCTGGCAAAGACCCCGGAACAGAACAGGGAAAGAAAGAAGGGGCAGAAAATAATAATTAAAAAATAAAAAATAAACCCAACAAGGGGGTGGTCGCAGCGTCAAAACGTCCCTTTCTTTCTCCCGTTGCGAAATCCGCAGTACGCGCCGCGGCGGCAGGAGGAAAGCCGGGCGTGGGACTTGCGCGGCCGCGCAGCCCAGCGCGGAGGAGCAGGAAAGCGGCTGCGGCAACCAGCCGCGGCCGTTCCCACCGCGGCGCCTTCAAGCCCGCGATGCCGCCGCTCCGCCGTTGCTGCCACTGTTGCTGCAGCTGCCACAGCGGCCAGTCCCCAGCGCAGGAGCGCGGCCGGCAGCAGTGCGCCGCCGTAGCCATATAAGCGCGGCCCCGCCGCCCCGCCGCCGCCGCTCATAGGGCCGCCGCCGGGCCGCCGCGCTGGTTGGGCGCCGCGAGTGTCACTTACCGCCGCGGCGGCGGGCGGGGCCGCGCCGAGCCCAGCCGAGCCGAACGGGGCCGGCAGGTAACACCCCTACCCGCGCCCGGCCCCGGCTCTGGTCCCGGCCCCGCCGCACCGGGGGCGGCCGCCGGCGTGAAGAGGGGGGGCGGGGAGGGAGCCCACTAGCTCTTAGTCACGCTGGGGCTGGGCGAGAGGCGCAGCTGCCCCACGAGCGGCTAAAACGGGGGGAAAATATAAAATACGATAAAATAAACCTCCCACCAGAAAAAAGTCTTTGCTAAAATTGAGCGTTTTTGAAGTACAGAGTGAGGAGAAGCGGCAGGACCGGGAGGCGCGGAGCTCCCCCGCACCCTTCCTTCTGCTGCGGGGCGCAGCCCCCTCCCTCCGCGGCAAAACACGGCAGCCGGCGCTCCGCGGCCACCTCCGCGCCGCTGCGCGGGGAAAAGCCGGAGCCGGGTCTCCGCTGGCGCGGAGCCCCCCACGCAATTTTGCGCGGGTGCTCCGCTGGGGAGGTGGGGGTGGGTGCAGGGGGCTCTCCCACGGCCGGTCCCTGGCTGGAACTTCCCACGGGGTCTGAGTCTCAAAGTTTATCAGGTTACGCGACAATTAGCCACGGGCCATCTCGAAATAGAAACGCGCGGAGCCTATTAAAAGGGACGCGGAGCGGCGAGAGAGGCGCGAATCCCTTGCGATCGCTCAGCGCCTCGTCCTTCCCTTCTATGCTTTTTTGGGGAGTCGGAAGGGAGAATTTTCGGATCCGGTTCTTTTTCAGACCTCGCGTAACTCGGTCGCACCTGGTCCTTTTATTTCACTTTATTATTATTTTCTAGCCAGTGGGAGCTACCTGCGGGCTGCGCTGGAGATGCTTCCCTGGAGGCTCCGGAGGACCTCCGCGGGGTGCGGAGCGCGCCCGGCGAGGGGAGGGGGGTGTCTCCGCGGCCCCCGCGGGTGTCCCCGATGCCGCGCTCGGGGCCCGGCGGCTCCCGCGGCACTTCCACGGGACCACAGCTCCCACTAGCGGCCAGCGTCAGCCCTCCGCGGGTGTGGGGGGGCAAAGCGGTCGCCTTCGGCTGTCCCCCCATCCGCGCCTCACTCGCGTCCTACCCTGCCCGGGACCTTCGCGGTTCCCCCGCAGGAGGCGGCGGCCGGTACCGTCGCCCCGAGTGGTAGCTCCGGGCCGGGGAAGTGTCAAACGCGAACGGTCCGCGCCAAGAGTTGTGTGTACCGTGGTTCAGCACTCATTGTACAATGCCACAGTCGCCCTTGTAAAGTGAAGGGGGTTACCGAATTTCTTCCAGTCGGGACTTCTTGCCAAAATAGTATCTGCAGAAAGGATTAAAAATTAAATCCCATGAAATTACGGCGCTCCTTCTGTCATTTCCCTACCTTTTAGTTAAGGCATGCAAAGAATATGCTACAAAAGACCGTAAAAAAAAGCCAATTTCGTATAATTTTATTCTCGAAGAATATGGGCATTTACTTAAAATCGTGTTAGCGGTGGTGCTCGTTTGGCTTTTAGACGAACGCGAAGAAGCCCTTCTGAGGAAAGCTACTGGCAGTGTAATTAATTTCCCTCATCGGTTTGGAAGCAAATGATCGTTCCCCCCCCTCTGCCTTTAAACTTAACTGGTGTTGTAGCCGTCGCCGCCCTGCCTGGCAGGGACCGCTCCTCTCTCTCGCACCAGAAGGAAAAGGAGATTTGAGGAGCGCTCGATGCCCCATAGATTTTGTGTTAATTGTGTTTGGTAGCTCTCTAATGAAATCTACCACTCAAGGAAACAAGGAAATCAGTTTGCTTTTCACACAAAACATCGAATACGTTTTAAGTAAACTGCTTAATTAAATTTAATTTGCAGTGAGGAAGGAATTGCAGATCCGGCGACGCAATTTGGTGGAAAAGGATCTGATTCCCAGGACGGAAACTTAGCACTCAAGTGGGAGACAGATTGGGTATCTATGCACATCGAGGGGCTTCAAAGGAGAGCTTCGCCAGTGAGGGGAGGAAAGTACTTAATTATTAAACTTTTAAACAAATGTGTGGTGTGTAACCAGTCGTGAGCCAATGTAAACACTGAGCCTGATAAATGCTTCTAGCAACAGAGACGTGTAAAATAGGTTTACCTCAATTTTGTAGTGCTGCTTCTTATGTTTGTTTTGAAGCAAAAGGTTACGAGCGGTGTTTTGTAAAAGCTGTGAGTAAACGGTGACCTCTAACTCTCCGTATCCTTGCTTTAAGTAAACTAGAGGAAATGAAGAACCCTGGTATTGTCTGAAAATATCCTCCTGTAGCTAAATATATCATCCACTTCTATTGTCCAGCGGCTAATCATTTTACGTAAATACAGCTGTTTTACTCTACTCTCCAGCATCCTATTGATGCACACTGTCGGGGTATAAAAACCCGCGTTAATAAAATCACTTTTAAGTAAGAACCTAGACAAAACCGGGAACTTATCTCAGACACAACCCGAGCAGCAAAGGTTAAGACATCCATAGAAATGCCGGCTGGGTGGCTACTCCGCTCAGGTCACCCTTTTTGCAGCTGGGCTTTCTGCGCTGCGCTGCGGAGCTATCTGCAGGTCCGAGCGGGGCCGAGCCGGAAGGCGGGGGCCCGGGCACGGACCGGGAGGGAGCGGGTGGCGCTCGGGAGGGCCGCGGTGGCTCGGAGCCCTCGGGCAGCCCAGTTGCGGCCGCAGTCCCTCCCGGTCCGCCCCCCCTCCGCCCACTGCATCGGCCTCTGATTTTCCCGTCTGGCTTCCGAGGAGCGGTAGAAATCGCCTGGGACGCGGAGGAAACGTGAGAGTACTGGTTGGGCAGGGGGGGTTAAACGCAAAAAAAAAAAAAAACAAAACCCAAATCCCGCAAATATTAGGAAGTTGGCAATCGGCTTCGCCCGCAGTAGCGGCTCCTCTGAGGGGCTATTTCAGGAGGAGGGCCCGGCAGATATTTCGGGTTTCGCGGGGAAGGCGGTTTCCTGGCAGACAAACTCGCAGGGGAACAGGCTTCTGGGGGGAGGAAATCCTGCCGCGGCCGTGGGAGCGGCGCCGCGCTACCCCTGCGCCCGGGCGGCCCGGCTCTAGGCTGGCCGCGATGGATGGAAGGATGGAGGGAGAGAGGGATGAGCCGGGCCAGCGAGCAGGTGAGACTTGCTTTTCCCTCCACCTTCAGGGAAAAACCGAGACTGCCATTTGCACCGCTTAAACCTTTATTTCTTGTACTCCAGCCAGGCTTACAGCAAAAACGGGGTTTATCCCTGAATAACTTGTTTCAGCTTCTTTCCGACAGCGATGTGGGCAGTAATTACATAGGTATTGGTTCAGATCCTACAAAATCTATAACGAAAAGGCAACTGATTTCAATGGGATCGGGATTGAGCCACAGTCTCTCATTCTCTCAGTCTAAACATCGGGAATGAGAATACATGAGACATGAAATTTTTTAAGTGGAAAAGCTCTCTGTCATTCATCATTACTTGCAAATCTACCAGTTTTGAAAGTTGAAAAGAGATAACTCAATAGGTACAATTACTGCTAAATTTAATAAAGAAAAATGTGTGATTGACGCGTACTGTTTTAAATGGATTGTTTATTGTTTGTACAAAAGGCCAAGTGTGCTGGATACTCGAAAAAGCTCCTAAAATACCACTCCCAGCATAATGCATTTTCTGCGCTTACGGTGGAGTGAGCAGATATCTAGATGTTAATTTGTCTTCTCCGTGTCTGTTTTATAACTGCAATTTTGGTTACTCATAGCTTCTTAGAAAATGAGCTTGGCTCCTCCTAAACACAGCCACAGAATTCATGCAGCCGCATAATAAAAACCAGAAAAGAAGTTGGTACAACCTAACCATGCATTTTAATTCTCTGTTTGACTTCTTTTAATGCCGATTCTCAGTATTACCCTATGAGAACAAAAATTCCTACATTAATTTGCAGTCTCCGTGAGATATGAGGGGTGGGAAGCAAGAACTGCCATCAAAACCTCTGCTTACACAACCAGCCTTTTGCAAGGGTTTATGTCCCCTTGTGCAGGTGGCTAACAGAACAGCGGGACAGGGAGAGGGGGATAATCCTGAAAGGCACGCATTTGGCGGTACTAGCATGAAAACAGTAAAGAGATGCGTGAAAGCCATGGTTCAGCTCCAGCTGGACTGGCCTGTTGGGCCGAAACCGTACCAGCCCCGACATTTTAACCATATCCTCCTGCTTTGGAATGAGCCTTAGGCACAACAGGCAGCTCCCACAGCTCTCTTCTGAAATCAATCACCTCTGCAACACAGGCTGAAAAGTCTCTATCAACTCGAATTTCACCTGAACTCGCACTGAGTTGAGACCCTACGATAACAGAGCTGAACTTTTTTCTGTCTGCTTGCCAAAGGATCCCCAAATACTCTGAAAACATTTAACGAGATGCTTCGTGTGGTTAAGAGTGAAGCGCAACCAACACCTTCGTATTTGGTGTACATAAAAAGAATGCACAGAAACTCCAAAAGTTGTGAAAGGGCACGTTAGGAGCATCAGAAAGGGGGGTTTACGATCTTGAAGTCAGCAAAGACAACAGGGTGAGGCGTATGAGGTGGCACAATGCTTAAGAGGAAAGGAGAGACAATGAAGACAGATCCTTCTCTTTCAAGACAAGATAGGAGCGGATGAAGTATTGGTACTTTAGTAAGGTAATACTGACCTATCTGTCTATACACAGGCCCGCGGTTGCTTGGCAGCTTAGACACCTCGTCAACCTCATTGTCTCTGCTACAGCTTCAAGGACACCAGCTCTCCAATACATTTTGCAGCAGTCACCTTTCCACTGGCGCTTGGAAAAGTGATGATAATGAACACGAGAAGTTCAAAGGGCAGCTTAACAAATCTCCAAAGTAACAGCACACTGCTAGGAGACCGCTGTAAGGCCTCCTGCTCTCTCCTGCCTCTGCCAGAGAGATGCACTGTTTGGTATTAAAATAATTCCCCAGGACGTTTATGAACAGGGGTTGGGAAAACTTGAAGATCTCTTCTGTCGTCGTAGAAGGGAAATGAATACTGCTCAAGGCAGGTGGCAATAAAAAACATGCCTCCTGGGGAGGGACATGGACAGACACTTCCTCCCCTACCCATCCCCCCACCAAAAAAAACCCCCAACCCAGAACCAAACATTGATCAAAATTTGAAGTTGAATCTTCAAACTGTAATGAGATACAAATGAAACACCCAACATACTTTCTAACAGGACTTTCTCCAGGTAGGTTAATACCCTCATGTAGACCCACCCACACAGCTCATACTCCATTTAATCACTACCTAAATGTCAGTCTATATTCTAACCTGCTTTGCATCAGATGGGTATCAAGTCTTAAGTGAACGTAAGAACATCACAAGTTCTTGTAATGAAATGCCAATTTATTCCCCTCCCAAACTGTGTGCGCCTCTATTTTCCTCGAAATCAAGGGTATCCCTGAAGTCCTACAGTAATTTTAAGAAGAAAACCCCAGAATAACATAAATGTGACATCTACCCATCTAAAAGACAACTGACAAATTCAGGATGCTTTAGGACAGTAAAGAGACAGAGGTTTCCACCAACTGAACTTCTGCCCCAGCAACAAAAAGGGAATATGTAGCTGTTTTTCCTTCTTTGACAGCAAGAAGGAAACACGGGTAGGAAGGGGAGAAATGGCAGACGGGGTGATCTAATCGTGATTGGACATTCTGTCCATGCAGTATTCCTACAGATGTGATCAAAAAGAACCTTTTAAAGCCTAAGCCTTTGCAATGTTAAGTATGAAGAGGAAATTAGTCACGTAGAACAGAATGTTTGATACCACAGCTGCACGTATGAGAACTTAGCTTCTTGCTTTACAAGAGGAGAGGAAACAAAAATGCATAGGTCTGTTTTGAGTATTGACTTTTAATAGCTTGTTTCTCATAAGGGAACAGGGGATGTCTTCTGTTTTAGAAATACAGGTATCAGTTGAGCTTTAAATACAGCCTGCTCCTGCCAACAGGTCATGTACAAGATTTATTTGGCTTCAGTTTTTGTTTTTATGCATTAAGCAACCTTCAACCTTCTTTTGTAATACAACATATAGACAAATTTAAGTACAGTAATAGTGTTAGCATTTTACTGGCTTCACATTTTTTCTTGACATACTGGACAAAGTGATACACAGCAGTCTGCCCCCAAGCCCAGGTTTCATACAAAGCACGTTGAATACTGCTGTCAGTGGCAGACTCAACTTGCTCCCACATTTAATTTGCCGAATCTATAGAAACAGATCCTTTGGGAATATCAGGAATTATTTCCAACTTTGTCCAGGGACATTCAAATGCTCAGGCAACTACTGGTAACTTTCATTTTATGGTTACTACAGATGTTGCATACCGACAGGAAAAAGAAAGTTTTAGAACTGGACAAGCTATAGTAATCCAGGTTTTGGCAGAAGAATTATATACAAAAAGGGGACTTTATTATATATAGTATTCAATCTGTAGTTTCATTTTTCAAAATAAAACCTGTATATATAAATGGATAACATTCAAGATCTGTATAACAGTTGCTTTCTGGCTAAAACAATATATTTAGACAGAATCTCACTTTCTGTTTTTCACTTCAAGTACGCTAGCCGGTCCAGTCCTTCGGGCAAAAAAACCTTCCATTTTTAAATCCTTTAGGATCCATCAGATTCATTATATGGTAATGACCTTAACCGATACAATATATTATGAGGTGAACTGAGAGGGCTTAGATATCGAAGTATTGGTCTGGGTGCAAGTAAAGCCAAACAGCTGTTTAAACATGATACTACAGCTGAAATAAGTCTCTGTCAGAATAAAAACCAACATTCATGAAAACAGCAGCAGCCATTAAAAACATTCACAACTGCAGGGATTTTTTTTACTGTGTGTAATTTTGCATTGTAAGTAGGAGAAGCCACAATAGTTAAAAGCAAAATGAAAAAAAAAATACTGCTATAGTCTTGAATTTAATAATGTGAATTGTCACTCTTATAGCTGTTTATAGAAGTGTACTAAAAAAATTTACTTAAACATATGAATTTAAGACTTTCACTTTATTCAGCAAATTGGTTTATTTACACAATGGGGGACGCTGGTTGAATGCTGTCAATATAATAAAAACAAATCTAACAGAGACAATACTGAACTCTCTCTATGTATTCATAGCAGAAATGACAAACTATTTCCTTACCTGTATCAGGAACATCAAGCGCAACAATGGGACAGTATCATAGGACACTGATTTAACAATAAACCACAGAGGTCCAGTAATACTATGGCAATTTACTCATGTATTTACTGACTTTAAAAAAAAAATAAAATAATTAAAAGTCAGAAATACCCAGTATAAAGTTCTGTCAATTATCAGAGTCAAACTCTGAGGAGTAGGTCAGTAAAACCTTATCAGATCATTCACAATTTCATAAGGTGACCTGATCTGCTTCAGGCCACTAATACAGAAACAAAATTGATGAGAACAGATTACCCTCTAAAAGGCAACAATGATCTGATAAGGGTTTAACTTAATGGAAGTTTAAAAAAAAATTAAGAATTGCAGAGCACAGCCCCTATTAGAACAAGCTAACTTTCCAGACTTTCAAAAAAGACAAAAAAAAAAAAAAAAAGAGAAAAAAAACCACTTCAACATGAAGCTACCATACAAAGTTTTTTTGTTTTCCTTTTTTTGTTGGTTTTTTGTTTCTTTGTTTCTTTTAAGAGTTCAGAGTTGCAATTTAATCCTGGCTTTTTAGTGAGAAGGACAGTTTTGGCCTAGACTTCCCTTTGCCCAGGATAATTTTTTGCTCTTCCTTTTGCTGACGTTGTCTCTCTTGTTCTAGTTTCATCCTCTCCTCATGAATCTTTCTTTGTTCTTCAACAATTTTCAATTGTTCTTCAGCCTATATATGAGAATGGCAGAATTTAGGCCAGCATATTTTGTAGTCATAAAAGCAATTTACAAGTCCATATTAACTTCCAAACAGGTCCAATCCTGCACAGGTGTGTGAGCAGTTCTACCTGAGCTAGGTACCATAGCTGGTTTCAGTGAAACTATTTATGAAACGGTTACTTGAATTGACTTTAAAAGAAACACTGAAAACTTTCTACAGCTAATGTATCAATGCATGCTTAAATGCAATGCTTTTCAGCATTGTTTTGCAAACAACACATCACATTTTAATTAAGGAACTCGGTGTTTATATAGAGAAATTCCCCTGAGACCTGTCACATGTTAGATGAAGGCACAATTTAATGACATAACAGACCTTAGAGGTCTCCCCACTCCAAAACCCATCTAAAAACTGCTCCTAATTCAAAACCATCTTAACTTGATTTGGAACAAATCTTCCAAAAGGTGCTCATTAGGTCAGTTAATAATTTAGATTTTCTACGTGTCCTGTTTCCAGCACATGAGGTTGGGAAAGGAGTAAGAGAGAAAGAGATCTAAAGCAGATATAGTTCAAGTCAACAATTTAAAAAAGCATCATCTTTACCTGATAAAGGTGTAATTACTTGGGTAATTGAGACCAATAGATTTCAGTCAGAAAGAACTTAGTTTAGCTTCTCATCAATTGATTACAATCAACTGGATCATATTGAATGTTCGTATGAGGCAGGCACCTGCTTAAATAGGCTTGGAGACCAACATAAACTAAACTTTTGTAACTTAGACATTTTAAGCTTATGCTGAAAGTCCCTTTCAGCACTTGTACATCAACACAATAAGAGTCTCAAATCCAGTTTGTACTTGTCCTGCTCAACAGAACAGAATTAGTCACTTCTGTTCCAGCAGCTGAACATGTTTGCAACCTTACTTCAACCTCCCCTGTGAGATAATAGTTAAAAACATATTTTTCAAGTTCTGAAGGCATCTATCTTTTTCTAAATTAAATGTACCTGAACTATTTTTTCAGCCTAGTGCTACTGCTAAAGATCTGGTCTCTTATGCTTGAGGGAAGGAGAGCAACACTACTGACATAACCAGCAATAGGCAAGATAAACTCTAGAAAGAGTCGATTTGTTTATTTTAATTGTGTTGCAAAACAGGCAGAGGGACCTGTATTCCCCTATAGAACTGTTAACTACATCTTAACATACCAGTTTAGCTTGTGCTTCTGCAATTTTTCGATTATTCTCTTCTAGTATTCGCTCTAGTTCCTCACGCTTTGCACGCTCTTCTTCCTAAAGGGGAGGACAGGGCAAGATGTTAGTAAAGTAAAATACTCATTTCTGCATGTTCGCTAATCTTTTCTCAGAATTCTTTTGTGAACTGACTTAAAGTGGCAGCTTTACAGCCACCTATTTTTGTCTCACAACGGTAAATTGCGCAGCCACTAAAACTGATTTCTAGTACTCAATCTAAATCACCCCGCCCAGTCCAAACAGCAACCAACTAAACCCTCCCTAATCATAGAATCCTGACAATTTATTACTAGAATTTTAATATCACACAAATCAACAAGGACAACTACAAAAACTGGATAGAATTTACCAAATTAAAAAGTAATATAGAAAATATAAATAAAGTGAATAGTTTGTCTCACCAATTAGGTATACCTACGTATTCTTTACCTATACTCCTTTAATCAGCATTAAAAGTTGAATATTTACTGTCTTGTCCAGTGTCCTGCAGAGTGTGCTCCTCGGCTGCCATACGCGCCAGCTTCCTCTTTAAAATGATTTGTACTGTTAGCTTGGCAATACCTGCATCAGCAGCTCAACCATTTATAAAGAAACAACATACAAGGAAGGCTGAGCTGAGGAATGCAGATGTTTATGATAAGAAGGAACAAAAATATGTAAATCATTCCTAAGGCAAACAATTAATAAGAAAAATACATTTACTGTTAGTGAAAAATACAAATGGTAATCCATACTTCATGGAGCTATGGGCTTCTTTCATGGGGAGAATGGACTTAACATTCAATATTTTGACAATTTTTAGACAGCTGAAACTGTCATTTGCAGTCTGAACTTGGAATTCAGGAGTCCAGGGAAGGCAAGATCAGGAAATAGAGCCTTGGAATTGTTGTTTTCTTGGTGAATTTTATGGAACTCTGTTAGGCAACTCATAAATATGAAGACTGCGTGAAACTTTTTGAGGTGTTTCAGTTCACATAATATAGATCCCAATTATTTTAGTATTTGGAAGATTTAAAGTTAGCCAGAGGTTTGTGTCTGTGTAAGAAAAAAAAGTTAATACGAACAAAGCAAGCATACGAAGAGAAAACTTCTTACTATGACTAGTAACCAGCTACTAGCTAGCACACTTCACTCCAGGCATGGAAGTTTATTCTGTTTTATAAAGAACTGAAGGGACTTCTTCACATCACACTGATAACAGCAAAAGTACTTAAAAAAAAAAAAAAAGGTAATTCATCTGATCGAATGAAGACCTCTATACTTGGAGCACTCTATACATGCTGACTATAGACATCTAAATTCAACTTCAATTCTCTCGTAGTTAAGGTCTGAATTTGTAAAATGAGTGTAATTTAGTAGTCTTAATATTTGTTGTAACTCAGTGTTCTGGCATTTTTTGTTTTTAATTTAAAGATATCATGTGACAGACAAGTCACATTTAGTATGAAGGGGAAAGCTTCATTGCTGCTGTCTTCCCTTTGGTAAGCCAATCAAAATATTAATTTAAAATAAACTGTGTAGGAGGTACAGAGTGAAAAAGACATTTGAGACTTATGACTATTCAGCACAAATTTCCTTTACAGTTTAAAGCTTGTCTTGAAATTTCTGGATCCTGGAATGATTGGTGCAGACAGGCATCAAAGCCTTTAGTAGCAAATTACTGTCTCACAGAAAGACATTTTCAGCTTCTGCTCCAGCTGCTGATTAAAAAAAAAAAACAAAACCAAAAACCCAAGTCACATGTTCAGCTTGACTTCAGACAAGGGCAATCTGCTCTTTTATAACTTCTAGGGAAAAAAAGTAGTTGTTAGTAGTTATTAAAAATGGATATAATGATTTGGACACAGATCCTTCGTGAAGACGTGGATGGGCTTATGCTCGAAGTCCCAGAATTAGTCCAATGTACGCTCAAGGAAAACGTTCATTTTAAATGAAGAGTAAGAAACCTATTTGTTAAAGACAGGTACTGCAGCTCACTGCTGGACCCTGCTTTTTGCCTGACTGAAGGCAAAAGCCTCTTACAGTCTAGGTAAACAAAATGAAACAAATGAAGGATACATAATTACAGATTTTCCATACCCTTCCCCAAAAAT
The DNA here is from genome assembly GCA_013400055.1 of Nycticryphes semicollaris. NCBI lineage: Eukaryota > Metazoa > Chordata > Aves > Charadriiformes > Rostratulidae > Nycticryphes > Nycticryphes semicollaris. Next base: position 257,524 of record VXBJ01001856.1, on the reverse strand, counting down.
GAAAGGACCGCTGATAAATCCTGCAGCCATGGCAAAAGTTTCAAACAATTCTGAAATATGTAGGTCAGTTCCATTAAAAATCAAGTATCCTTGTTCAGGTTTTAGGAGAATAACTGTTTAAGTATCAGTGAGCTCCTCTGAATATGCTAGAAATTAAGTTTCGCAGCAATGCAAGTTTATACGAGAAGGGAATTAGATTTGCTGTATTCCATCTCTTTCTGAACCGAACAGGAGGCACAAACCGACACTGAAAGTTTTGCCATGGACTGTCTCTACTTTCCAAACGACCGAGCGTTACCTCTCTGGCTTTTTGTGCTGCAAGTTCAGCTTGTCGCTGTCGCTCGAGTTCTTCGAGCAACTGTTTTTCCATGATCCGCTTAGCCTCCTCCACCCTGCGGAGAACCTCTCGCTCAATCTCATCCTTCCTTTTCTCCAACTCTTCTTCTACACGTTTAGCCACAAGCTCTTCTACTCTTCGAGCAGTTTCTTCCTCTATGAGTTTCTCTTCGATTTCTTGTTGACGACTACAAAATGCAAACATGAGGATTACCTTTTTAATCAATAAAGAACGGTTGCACTGAAACAAAGTCTTTCAAATACACATCATCAGCTACACTACTGAATCAATTTTCAACAGTTTAATACCTTATAGACACAGATCATATATTTGAAGAATGTTTTGCCCTACATCTAAGGAAAGTGAACACTGAGGCAATCAGTGTTTCTACCACAGGGAACCTACTGAGACTATACCATATTTAGCATCTCTCCATATCTCAAGACACTAAACACGACAGCTTATCATACTACTGCTTGATCATTTGTAGGGGGAAAAAAGAAAACAAGAAAAGAAAAAAGACCCTGCCCAACTTTGGCCATCCTTCACCCTTCAGGAATTTAAATTATATCAATTTTAAGCCACTTGTAGCAATATCATCTTGGGATCTTGTCTTAATGCCACCACCTCAGGTTACTAATCGTTAATAACTAAAAAGAAGACAGAAGCAATTAATTTGTAATTTGAATATTTTAACAAGAAATCCAGGTGCTGTACCTATAATCTAGTTATTCAATCATTTAACTTGCCAAGTTTCAAATACCTCAGCTCTCCTTAACTTCTTTATTGCGGCACCATTTGTACCATAATTATCCAAAATAAACATACCAAAAGCTAAATAAATCCTTGCAACCTTTATAGTTTTCCACGTTCTGAATTTAGAAAGTATTTTCAAATGTCTTCTCATCTTTATTTTTGATTAGCGGTAACAGCATTGTCACTTCATCTGATCGCTGTTGTAAGTTTTCATTAAAAAGGATACAAAAATATTAGGTCAAATTGCAAATTTATTATGAAATGAAGGAAAAGAATCTTCTAGGTAGTAATCACTGGTACAATATGGTGATTAGATATCTAAAGACCATCAAAAATTAATACTGTTTAGCTATATTTCATAGAATACTGCTTATTTAGAATCATAATGGTCTCTGAGGAGAAAGTTGCTCTTTTGTAATGTTGAAACTGAAGTTTTTAAGTATTCTGTCAAGTATAGAACAATCTTATAAACTTAACTTCTGGCCTGCCAGCACCTGAATCCTGTCATTTAGAATATCAACTACTGTTGTAATATCCTAATACCATGCCATTTTCATGTTTGCATTTTCTTATTTGAGAAATAACTCTTATTTATAGTGAGACATAAAATATCCTTCTTAAAAAAAAGGAAAAAAAGTGACAGGTTTACTAACTTTTAGACTTCCTAGTGTGCAATTTGCAAACATGTAATAGGAGATAATAAAGTATTGATTGCTAATCTAGATAAAAACATGAAACACAGAGGTGAAAGGCTCCCGAATCCCCCATGTTCACATATCTTCTTTTCAAAAGTGTGCTGAAACAACTGGGTAGTCTTATCTCCTTCAGTTTTGGAACCCTCAACTTAAAACACCCAGCCCCGGAAGACAAATTTTATTCTTACATTCCTTAAAAGACCAAACTTATCCAGTGGCACATTAGGTCAGCATTTGCTTTTCCTAAAGCAACATAAAATACCTCAAGGTAATTTTTTTTCAGAAAAATAAAAAAAATGAAACCACCACCATCCAGAAAAATGCATCAGCCCCATTCTGTTAGTGCGTCTCTGCCAAGCCACTACTACCTACGGTCTTTTGGGGACTAAAGGCATAGCAGGGATCAAAAGTTTAAAACAAATTTTTACAAACCCTTTTCATTTTAAAAGTAACCTTTTTAAACCTTCACAAGTAATCTACATAACCTTTTAAAGTTTTTTTCTTTCCTCTGATGGGTTATTTATTTAGGATTGTGTACTCTCACCATCTCATACTGACACAACTTTGCATGCATAACAAGCTCCTCTACAGGAAAAAAAAAATAAAATCAGAAAGCACATATTCACTTGTTTTATTCAACTATTCTAGCTTTGTTTAATATCAGGGAAATCTAGAATAAAAGCTAATTGACTAAAAATAGTATAGAGTTACAAGAAACGCCCAATCTTGGCTAGTGTCTGAAGTAAGTTTTCAAATATCCTCAGCAACTGACGAAGTACTCCAATCAAATGTTGTGCCTGCACGGTCATTGCTTCTCACCCAACAAATTCCATTCAAATTTCATTAAATGAAGCAAATAGATCTTTTTGCTTTCATAGGCAATTAAAGTATTACAAATATATAATAACTGTTCAGTGTAAGCAACCACAATTCTTGAAACACTAGAAATAGAAGTGAAATAAAGTAAAATATTATTCTCAAAGTTAATTTTTAAGACCACCTTGTGCCTCTGGATAGAGTTAACATACTTGCACACATTGGCTTTTAGTTTATAGAAAAAAACCCCATCAAATTATAAACACAGAAATAGAACACAATGCTATATTTTGTAGTTTATACCAACTATTTTTTTTAATTGCATGAACTTACAGTATTTTATATACAAGTATAAGCTTATCAACCTGAGCTACTGAGCCACAACTCCATCATTGTAAGTCATTAATGTAAAAACATTTTAGTATACTCCATTTACGTTTTAAAGACTAATTTTAGAAAATCTGCAGGAAACAAACTGGTTATATTTCAGCAGGTTTCTGAGGAAAAAAAAAAAATTGTATCTGCAAGGCCTTTATAGAAAACTTGCATTATAGGAAAAAGTAGAAGTTGGACACATATCAAGATTTGAACAGAGACAAGAAGAAAGTCACTTTCACTATATGAGCTACCCACTAGTTAATGCAGTCAGCAAGACTTTCCTTCACTAACGTGAGTATATATTAATGTATATAACACAATTTACAGGTTATTTATTCAAATACCATAGCTTTCTAGTCTATTAAGTTTTACTGGTTTTTCTTTTTGAAACTTAAAGTGTTCAAAATTTCAAGAACAAGCTGCTTAGGGAGGTTGTGGAGTCCCCTTTCTCTGGAGATTTAAGACCCACCTGGATACAGTCCTGAGTAATGTGCTCTAAGCAATCTTGCTTTAGCAGGGGAGCAGGACTAGATGATCTGTAGAGGTCCCTTCCAAATCTGACAATTCTGTGACTCCATATTCTAGAAGCAAAGTTGTATACCAAATCTTTTCCAATATTATTTCTCTCTCTCAGAAGTTTACTATTCTGATGCCAGTATTACCGAGATGCCATATTCCTTGTATACAGAGTGTTTTAAAATGTCAAAGCTAATTTAATTTTCAACTCTATTTTTAGCAGTAAGTTTTCTATATATGTTGCTACATCTAACTTTAGTGAACATTCATTTCAGTTTCCATTTGAGCAGTCCACAGCAGAAAAAGTGATCAACTAATTTAGAGGTATCATCTGAAGATCATAAATACTTCATTTTCCCACAACCAATTGAATAAGCACTCTTACAACTTTTAAAGCCTAGACACAATCTAGCCATGAAATTCTCCACTAGCACAAACACCATTTAAAATTTCAAATTAGATAATATTTATTTTGTGATTTGCATAACGTTCTCTCTCTTTAATCTTTAAATCAATTTACGTAATATTTAAAAGGATACATATGAACTAAAATATTTCCAGAGTAAGACAAACTATGCACTGTATTCTCAGATTGTTCAGTACATTCCAATCCTTCATGCAAGATATGCAAGGACTACTTTTATTAATTTAGGTACTGAGTAAAACTATAAGCCATGAAATTAGGGTCAAGAACTCAGTAAGTCTTCAACGTTTTCACATGTGTTTGTGTTACTATGCAAGTTTTTGATGACATCGCTGTCAAATTCTGAAGTTAGCAAAGGATACTATCAAGAAAAAAAATGAAAGTGACAAGTCAGGATGATCATTAACATTTCATTAGAACAATATCGCTGAAAAAAATTCAAAGCTCCCCCCAAGAATTAACAGAACTACTTGGCTCCACGCATACAAACAAGTGTTATTTCTGGACTGAGTGCTCCAATAAGCAACGAGGGTACCATTCAAGGAACAAGAATCACTGTATCACAACTGTTAAAACCGTTTTATCTCTGTTGCATGAAAATCTCTTTCCTAACTTAATACTGCCAAAACATCTTAATGCACATCAAATGTTCATTAAAATAGAATCATAGAATGGCTCGGGTTGGAAGGGACCTTAAAGTTCATTTAGTTCC
>VXBJ01001856.1:181205-252574 GCA_013400055.1 Nycticryphes semicollaris | reverse complement strand
AGCCCAGCCCCGGGGCTCACATTTTCCGCTGCCGCTCGAACTCCGCTTTTTTCTCCTCCTCCTCCCGCTTCTGCTTTTCGTCCAGGCTGCTGCGCTTGCTCACCGTGCGCCCGAAGATGTCAATGCGGTCGGGCGGGGAGGAGGCGCGATCCCGATCCCGATCCCGGTCGCGGCGGGAGGAGGGGGCCGTGTTGGAACGGGACCGGGACCGGGACTCCCGGCGCCGGTTCCGCTTGCTCTCCCGGGACTTAGAGCGCTTCCGCGCCCGCTCCTTCTCCCGGGAGCGAGACCGCGATCGGCTCCGGTTCTTCTTGTTATGCTTGGAGCTTTTGGTGTGTTTGGAGCGGGACGAGCTCCGGCTGCGGGACCGGCCCATCCCGGCAGAGGAGAGGAGAGGCCGCGCCGCAGACCGCCCGACCACTCCCCCGCCCCCTTCGCTAGCGGCGCCCGATAGAGGTGCAAGGAAGCTCTGCACGCATCAGCGCCGCCCGGGCGGGCCTCTCGTCCTCTCCCTTTCCGCCGCTTTGCGCTGCGAGGAGAAAGAGCAGGCCCCAAAAGCAAGAGCGAGTCCGGACGCAGGCAAGATGGCGGCCCTAGCAGAGCGGTGACTCTCCTCTTCCGCCCCACAATGCACTACGCTACGTTCGTGCCGTTTAGGTCCCCTACCCCCCCTTTCGGCGTCGCTCCGGAGGCGCACGAAAGCACTCGGTAACGCTCGACAACCAATAGCAAGCGGCTCTCGAGGAGGGAACCCCGTCAGGCAGCGCTCGTATTTCGCGCATGCGTGCAGCAGCTGCCGCTGCCGGTAGTGGAGGCGTTTCGGGGAGGTTAATTGGCGCCGGAGGGGCTGAGGGCGCTGGGCTTTGGCGGTTGGGACCAGCTCGGGATTTTCAGGGAGCTAGTTGGTGTTCACCCCTCTCCGGTGACACCAACAACGGCTCTGTACTTGCTCTGCGTGTGGCTTGTTTGCCCTTGGTGCAGTGCGGCCGGTTGCAGCCTCTACAGCCCCTCAGGATGGGGCTGGGCTGGGCTCGGCTCGGGAGGAAAAGGTGAGGGGGGCTTTCAGCATCTGGAGGTCCATCCTGCCTAGGAGGCCACCTCGGGAAGCGGCTAAGAAGGAGAAGCGCATACGGACCGGGCGGCCCAAGCCAGGCCAGTGAGTGCAGTGCCGCCCGTGGGTGTTTCCCCGGGTCCCTGCGCGTTTGCAGCGCAGGGGCCTTCCGTGGGTTCTCCTTGGCTGGGTTCCCCTGCCGTGCGTGATCCGAGGGGCTGCAGCCTGTGTGGGCAGCCCCATGTCCAGGGCCGCGGAACTCCGTAGAAGAGGGATTACCGTATTTAATGGATTTTTTTCAAGTTTTATTTAGTTTGTTTTGTTTTGACATGGAGGACAGAGGGAATCTATCACTGTACATCATGGAAGTTGTAGAAAAATAAATAAAGCCCCCTCCCTTCTCCCCCCAGACTCCTGGGGTCTATGTCATAGCTAGCCTCTGATATGACAGAGTGAATAGCAGTTTTGACTATATTTAGGGTGAGTTTACATGATTTTGTCCTTTCGGGTCTGTAGGCAAAGAATACAACTTAAGGTCAAGTGGAGAGTATGAACTAGTGATTAAGTGGGGATCTCTGTATGAGGTTTTTTATCCCAGTTCTGCTGTTTAATTGTAAGTCTCTTCAGCCATAACAAAATTTGCTACTAACATTATTCTTGATTTCAGGTGAACTGGTGCAAGCTAGTTAAGCCTTTCAGTGGAAATTAGTTCCTTGATATCTTTCACAGCTTGTGCTTTTTGCTTTTAATAGTTCTCCGTTTTTAGTAAGTTTAAGTACATTTTACAAAGTATTCCTTTAGTTACTGCAATCTCATCTTGGGGCCTTGTCATCTAATTCTTTTTTTCTGACTGACTTGTCTTATATTTGGAAATTCAGACTGTAATTAGTACCATATATAAATAAAGTTGGAGCATCTTTCTGATAGACCACTTTGCAAGTAACAGCAGAGTAATGGACACTGTGTAACTTGCATGGCAGGAATTCCAGAGTTACAGACTCTGGACAGGCTTGCCTGTCCCTAGCCCTGGGGGAAGTTCATGCAACAGGTAACAGGAAGTTGGCAATCAGACTTTTTAGCTTGGGACAGGATAGGTGAGTTTCCAGATGGCATAATTTCTGTAGCGGCTGGGCTGCAATTGAGTACTGGAGTTTTTATGTTCTTATGGTGCAACAGGTTCTGCTTAAAAATTCTATCATAATTTTATTAGTACTACATTTCATACTAGCTGTACCAAACCTGACCTGGAGTATAAGGGGGAAAGAAAAGGAAGGGGGGGAGGGGAAAGGCAGGAAATGGGACATCATGAATTGTTTTACAATCAGTTATAAGTGTAATTGATTTTTTTAAAATAGTCACCATGAGTTTTCTCCTTGGTAAATCGCTGTTAAGAGAATCCATATTTAGCACCGTGGTTGCCTGAAGTAATAGCATTTTGAACGGCAGAATTCAATTTAGTAAAACTGATTCATCAGAGCTATAAAATGCAAGATACAATATTTGATGAGAACAGTTCATAATGATAATGTGGAATTGAGAAATTATATAATATGGTATAATGATATATTCTTCCCCAATCCATTATTGTATTGCTCCATCTCAGGTTTTTTTAAACTCCTGAATTGATAAGAGCACAAGATTTTTTTTAAATACCTTATACTAGCTTAAGGTTATTAGACATTTACTTTGTTATTTATGAGGAATAAATTCTGGTACTTCTGGAAAAAGCTCCTTTTCCTTTTAAAAGATACATCCCTGAGGGCTGACAAATTGGTAGAACAACATTCCTGCCTGTGATTTCCTTTTAACTTCAAAAATTGGTAGGTTTTTTTTTAATCCTATTGCCCTGTTTTTCCCACCTTAATTGTAATTAAAAAAGCAATATTTAGGGTCGTGTCCTGTCTGTCCTCCTCCCCCCCCTCCCCATGTAATTATAATTGATACAGAATTACAGTACCAAAAGGAAGTTTAAATAAATTCTGAATTTAAGAACTTTGTCTCATTAAATTATTTTATTTCTTGTTTTCAGTTAATTGAAAAAGGAGGTGGTCATTTCCCACGTCCATTCCCTTCCAGAATTTTCAATTCTTTATTAAACTCCTGCATTTTTTTCTGGATTAAATAATATTAGGGTTTTTTTTGAGTTTTTAATGACATGTATATTCGTGTGTTATTTGTGGTTTGGAAGTTGTACTTCATTTCTATGCATTGTTGTGTTTTTACATTATTTTTCTCCATTTTAATATATCTCAGTATATTAAAGTGCATAATTTCCTTCTTAAAACTTTTGTCTTGGAGTTGGAAAACACCTTATTTGAAAGCCAAATGGTGGAATAATTAAAGCACCTCACACTTTAGCTTGGTTACTATCATCACATAAAATCTCTCAAGCCATAGGCATTTGAGGGTAGCCCCGTGGAGATACTGTGCTCTGATAATCTCCAGATCATACCTGCTCTCACACCATCACTTTTGTCATTAGCTGGGTCAAGAGCAATCTTGGGAGATTAAAGGTGGATACTTTGGTTTGTGTTAGTATGGCACAGCTGGATACAAGACCTTTGTAGTACGTCTAAAATGGAAGAAGTCTGAAGGGTAAGCGGAGAAAGAAAGCAAGAGCATAATAGGATAAGGTGTTTGGTATATGATTCACTGTCATCTAGTGTAGTCTGGCTCACAATACTAAAGGCAGGAATAGCACAGAAGAGCTAAATTCTTTGAAGGAATAAAAAGAAGTGGTTTAAATGTGTTGGTTCTTTCAAAGTAGCTATTTCACCCTGAGTTTATTACAAGGTCAGGAACTATGTATCTAGGGTTTGGGTTTTTTTCAAAAGTATGAGTCAGTGCTGTGATTCATGTTATATAGATCAGAGAAGCTATGCAGGTGTAGAAGTTGTATTACTTAATCACTTTTCTTATACGCTTAATGCCAAAGTTGCTTGTTTTGCTTATGATTTTTCTGTCAGCTGCTTTGTTTCTTTTTTAGCAGCTCTATGCAGTTCTGAGCTGTGAAGCTGCAGAGGTGGGGAGATGAAGCATCTGGGAGACCGGCAGAGCAGCTGTGAGGAAGGCAGGAAGGCATGGCAGGAGCATAGAACAGTTGGCAGAAAGGAAAGTATCTTCTAAAACTTGAGAGAACAAATCATTAAAACTGCTGCTACAAAGGATTCCTTTGAAAAGGGGGGGGAGGGAGGGAGAAAGAGTTTAATTGAAAGAATGGAGAGGAAACCCTGTACAATGAGAAATTAAATAAATGGAAAGGGTTTTCATATTGTACCTATACAGAAAGGGTGGTTAGATTGTATACATAAGTATAGTTATTAGCTAAAATGCTCCTCTTTTCCATATGTTCAGATGATAATCATATCCTTGGAAAATGAACAATAGCGCACAGAATGCTGTTGAAAGTATTTTGTAATTTGGATATGAAAAAAGACACAGCTTGAGTAATCAGGACTCGTGTGTGAATATGTGATAACCAAATAAATTTAAAACAATATCTGTTCTCATTCCCATGTGGATTTAGTTTTAGAAAATAACTAAAATTGCCAAGTCATGATCAACATGGGAATTTTAAAATGACATTATCAATGTCAGAGGACATTTTACAGTTTTTATTTAATGAAAGTTCTCTTACCAATTTTGTAACATTTGGACTACTTTTTTCTTTCTACATAGAAGAAGGGAAAAGGAATGTTTATTCTCTTGCTTTATTCACATTGACTAGTCTGTTTAGGTCCTAGTCAAAAGATCTTAAATACTACTAAAAGTGGTGTATGTAAGTTTTAATTACAACTTGAGACGCTGATCTGCAAGCTGTGTATCACAGTGTTATGCCTTTTTCTCATAGTGAATTTTTTTAAATCATTGATATTATGTAGAGTATGCAGATTTAATGTCACATACAAGTATTTATATCTGGACCTAAGACTTGGTTCATTGAAGATTGACAGTAGTAAAAATCCAACCAGTCACCTTCAGCAGCTGCATAATCATGGAGCTACTTTAACTCTGTGGGCACGTTCTGATTCATCTGAAAGACTTCATAGCAATTGCAGTGTTTGGTATGCGTAATAGGGACTTAAGCCAATGAGATGTGAGTTGAGGTGGCATCTAAGCATCGTGAGGGACTGATCCAATGTGAATACTTGGNAACCACAAAAAACCACCAACAAAACAAACCAGAGTAGCAATGGACACTTATTCAAAACCAGGTTGCTCATGATCCAGTGGTTAGCATAGTGGTTAGACTAGTTGGACAAGCAAGAAAATTGGATTCAGGTGTGTCCTCATTCATATCAATGTCTCTTCCTTCCCATGACAGTATGTTAATCACCAGGCCTGTGTCTAGGCTGGAGGAGGGTGGGAAGGGAGTTAAGGGCAGAGTCCCTTCTACTTACTCAGTTGAAACCAAATGGATTTTACAAAATAGACATGTTCAGAAGCAGAAGGCAACATGGTTGTAACCTAGTGACTCTGATACTCAGGAAGGCGGAGACTGATTTGCCCTGGACTCAAACCCAGGCTTTTGAATAGAGACATAATTTTTATTAAATAAAGAGAGAGAAGAAACAGGGCTAATCCTGAAAGCTTGAAGGCAAAACTTGGCAGGTGCTATAACTGCCAGGCTGTTGCATAGTGTACCCCCTCCCCACAGCAGTTGTGATTCAAAAGGCGGTGAGCCATGCTTAGTTCTTCAAAGGCTACTTACTGTAGGCACTGCCCTCAGGAGAGGACTCCAGTTTTTGGCCTCTAAATAGATGGAGATGCCACTGTCTCAGCGCCGACTCAGACACCTTGGCTTTAACGGGGCAACAGGCACACTTCCGGGTACAGCACTTCTGCTTGGCTTGGTGACTCCTAGTTAGCATGTATATTTCATAAATTCCTAATTCTTGTTTAATTTTGAAGAAGCATTTGGATGAAATACTGTCTGTGGAAATTTTATATCCAGAATATTTTGCATATTTAATTTGAAACCAGAATTTTTCCTGTTTTTTTTTTTCCCCCCTGATTTCTTTAAACATACTAATATGTCTAGCAGTACCACTTTTTCCGTATGAATATGAAAATGACTGGGAGTGGTTACTTTTTTGTTTTTTTTTTTTTTTAAAAGCAGTCAAGAAGCAACTTGTTTATGATAAAAATAGGGTTGCAGGCATGGGAAAAGCATCCTACCTACACTTAAAAATTAAATCAGTGTTACAACAATTAATAACAATTGACCCTGAGGCATTTTTTAATGTTAATAGCTATTCTGTTAAAATTTTATCAAAAAAAGGTCAGATGAAACCTCTTCCTTTTTTTCTTATCACCATGCAAATTGATGAACTTGAAAATTAAAATTTTCATACACTAATGGGCAGAAATATCAGTTACTACTTTCCTAAAATGTTTTGTTAAAATGTATAAAACAAGTTGTCTATATGGCCAGGCCAGTTTAGCAGGAAGTCTTCTGAGTGCCAGATTCTACCACCCGTATTCATCAGAGTAGCACTTCATTTTGCAAGTTGATGCATTAATTCATTTCCCTGACTAGCTAGGTTAAAGGTTGAAGGAATAAAGCATTTGGGTGTTGTGCAATTGTACACGGTTTAATTTTAACAGAAGCTTTTAAACTTTTTCAGTTTTCGTGAAAATCTCACTGAAATGGCAAAAGCTGAGGCACTATACTGGTAGAGGTCTTTTCTAATGATCCAAAGATAAACGAAATACTAGAGAGAAAATAGATGTTTTGAAGTTCATCCTTCTGGGAGTTTTCACTGGAACGTCTCTTCACTCTGTTTTGGAAGACATTGAAAGTGTTGTGGCATGTGTTGTTTGACACTTGTTCCTCATGTCCTTATTCCTGAATTATTTCAGTAGTATTTGTCTGCAGATAGTCTGATGATTTTTAAACTGTAACGATAGCAATTGTGCCGGTCAAACTGAATTGTATTTTCATGAGTGGTCTGACTGACTTTGTTTCCTGAGCTGATGATCTGCCACAGAGCTGTAACGATGACTTCAGCAATACTAGAACAAGGCTGCTTTGATCCATCACAAAGCTCTGAACACCGGGCACCCTCAGCGTGCATGGCATCTAACCCACTGCTGTCGTAATGTAGCATCGCACTGTAGGCAACTGTATACCCTGTAGAGTCTGTGCACGGTGCATTTAACTGGTCATCAGCCCTGCTGGGCATTGATTTCAAAATGGGCTTGGGGCCTGGTTCATTTGGGTCTGTTAAGACATCAATATATTAGAGCGGGAAAGGCTTCCAAATGCAAGGAATATCTAATGCTTATATGTGCTTCTTAGGAATACAGTTGACATCAACGTGGTTACAGGTCACTGACAGTGTTTTGTGTTGGCATACGAGTTTGATAGTAGAAGAACCAGTGAATAAGTCTGTAGTAGCATTTCAATGAGGATAAAGAGTTGTGGTTTTGCTATTGAAGCAAATATCTTGAACATCAGTTTGATTTTATTTAAGTGGTCTTAGACTGGGTAATTTGGATTCATTTTGGATAAGATTAAGGCTAAAATAAAAACTGATACATGGTAGGTTCTGTTCAAAAATAAACACTTTTTTTTACTGGGAGGGTGACCCAGTTCTAGCACAGGTTGTTCAGAGAGGTTGTGGGTTCTTCATCCTTGGCGATATTCTGGGCATGGTCCTGGGCAGGCAGCTCTAGTTTGAACTAGATGATTTCCAGAGGTTCCTTCCAGCCCGAACCATTCTGTGTTTCTATGAAATCAGATAATGTATTCTAGGACTCCATCTGCTGTTGGGGTTTCTGTCTGCATAACCGGTCTAGAGCTAGTAGAAAGTAAAGCACTTCCCAAGAGCATGTAGCGTGGGCATCTGGTTCTCATCAGCCAGTGTCTTAGTTCACAGTCTTTCTATTGTAAAGTACTATTTGCTAATGCAGACATAGCCACTTGCATCACGTAGAGCTGAGTTAGCAAGTCCTTTGGTGTTGGCTTCTCTGTGCACAGATATTGCAGAAGGCGCAGGCCAAAAGTTGACACAATTACTTTGTATATTGGATCTATACAGACATAGAAGCCTTTTTTTTTTCTTTCTTTTTTTTTTTTTTTTTCCTCCAGGCTAGAAGAATATAGTATTTGGCTGCCAGCATCTGATAGATAGGCACCAGGCCAATCTGAATGTATATAGCCTTGGAATATCTAACCAATCTGAATTTGTAGACTTTCCTGCTAGTTGGTTGATGAGTTAGCACACTTTAGACTCTCTTTGTTTATCTCCTTGTTGGACAATTATTTATTCTTTCTGACTTGCCAAAGGTACGTAGAGGTAAGGTAATACTGGGGTTGAATGGCGCAGAAGCCATGGGAAGAGATGAAAGTATTGCACTGAACGGTGGGGGAGGATGTACGTAGCTTAGGGTTGGTATGGTGAAGGTTTGTCTGTGCACTCAGGTCCAGAGCTCATGCTGTGTATATTAAGCAATGAAATAATCCAGTGGCTTGCTCTGGCTGCTCAAAACAGGACTCCCAGGGCAAAGTGCCATCCATGCTTACTCACCCCACTGGGTAGCATTGTCTGCTATTTTTCTCAAACTCTTTCTGCAGGTATTCAGCCTTGGTGATGGAGAGGGACCTGAAATTCTCTAAGAAGCTGTATTTCAGGAAGAGGTGACTTTGCTACATCTGCATAAAAGTGCTGCTGCAAAGAGCAAACTAAAAAAGTGTGGCACTTCCCTCAGGCTTGGAGCCAAGAGCGGGCTTGCAGCTGATTGTGAGACATCTGTCATCAGCAGGAGTTGCCAGTGTTGGTGCTGGGGGCTGCAAATGAGAGTGATAGAAGTACATGATGACCTAGGGAAAGAAAAGGTTTTTCTGGGACAAAGAGTAGTAGCTCATGATAAGAAAGCAAAATAAACTACGTACCTGAAAGAGGAGGATCAGGTATTGGGGCGTGGAGGGGTAACTGAAGAGGACACAACCACACCAAGAAATAAGCTGTGAGTGAGTAAGGTTAGGGGACAGTTAGTAAAATGCATACATTGGTGAGACAGGAACAAGCACGGTGAGAAAACAAATAGGAAGCGAAGAGCAAAAAAGCAAAGACATGAAGGATGCAAAACAGCAAAAAAGTCTCACTACATTAAGGAAGGGGAAAAAAACCACAAAAATGTATTTTCGATACTACTTTTCTGTATGTTGCTAATGTAGCCAGAATGAATGTTAAACAGTTTAAATGGAATGGTGTCTGAGATGAATTCTCTTCAGTTGTACATCTCCTAGGCAAATGTGTGAGAACTGCTGATCTGTTCGTCTTGTCCAGGCCACATGAATGTGAACAGAGCAGAGATTTGACTTGGTGTCCCTGTCTAGAAATACAGAGGGGGGAAAAGTGGAGGAATGAGAAAGCCTTCCCTGGGAAGAAAGGGAGTGATCCCATTATAAATGAGAGTCATACAACATCCCTTCTGGAAGTGTGTTGAAATTTCCCATGGGAGGAAGAAGAATAAACAAAGGTCGGTATTACTAATAAAAGAAAAATAGTTGGCAACCAAGGAAACAATAATTATTTGATTGCAGTGTCCTGAAAAGCTACCATTTAAAAGCAACAGGCTGAATGCATCTTGCTTGGAACCCTACCTGTCATTACACCAAGGATGTGTTTGCCTTACTGCTCTGAGAGCAGTGCTTTTGCCAGCAAAATAAATATGCCCTGACTTTTTGCCTTTGCTGTTTTATTCTTCTTCTGACCACAGTGTTCCTGGAGGTTTATTGTGTTTAACTTCCCGACGCTATTGTGTGAAGCAAGTGAGGAGTTGCTATTATCCCTGCTTCAGAAACGAGGAACAGAGCCTGGAGGAGAGCTGTGCTTACAGCCACACAGCTTGTGGTAGGCAAGGGAGTTTTGAAATCACAGGCCAGCAACTTTCTCTGCTCACTTTCTGCGGTGGCAGAAAACAGTAGTGGAATATTAATACTTGGAGGGCATGTATAATGTTTTTTCTTGAACAGTGAGTATTAACTACCAGGAAATAAATGAGCAGAAAAGATAGTCCTAAATCATGACTTCATCAATTTCAAGAACCATCTTGAAAAATACCTTGGTTATGAAATATTTATGTCTGTACAGCAGCAAGACCCTATTTAAAACCAGTAAAGTTTCATTTTAAGTTTGAACTGGCAAAGCCTGTTAAGGCCAAATTGTAGCAGGCATTCTTATTTCTTAACGGGGAGGTGCGCGATGACCTTGACAGAAGGAAGCTGTGCAGTTGTCTGGTCAGATTTCCAGTCTGGCTGATGACGCAGTCGCAGTCCTAACTGCACTTCCTCAGAGGTAACCACACTGAATGGCACCATTGAGTTTAGCCTTGTCACAGCGCAAACACTTGTTGATTGTATCTCTGCTAGCAGTGTGTAGCTGAGTTCTGGGATGGGTTGGTTGTAGCTCACTGGGGGTTACACAGAAAATGCCGTGCCGTGGCAAGTACCACTTTCCCAAGTCGAAGTGCTTGAGAGGCGGTGCTCTGTTATCAGAGTCCAAGCTAATGCTGTTGCGCGGGGTTAGATTGTGTAACATAAGCTCACTCCTCTTTTGGCTAGACTATGGGAGGGTGTGGGGTGTTCCCAACACAGCAATTACTGCCCTGCTGGAAGGGCTGTAGCACACTGCTTGTCATCTGCAGGAAGGCAAAGCTATTTGGCTACATCTTTCCTGGGGTTTTTTTGTTTGGTTTTATTTTTTTAATTTTTTTTGGCTCTGTGCCATGGTTTGGGCCAGACTGGCTACGCTTTGTTTCAACCATGTCCATTTTGTACATTAGGGTAGGGCTTCAAGAGCTTCAGGGTCTTTTTTTTTTTTTTTTTTTGCTTCTGTCTCCTTTGCATCTATGTGGGGCATCACTATCTTCTAAATGAGATTGCACTCTTTTAGGATTGTTACTTCCTCTTAGTTACCTTGGAGAGCAAGGTAGAAAGAGAAACATCACTTTCAATTCTTGAGCAATTCACATGGCTGCGTATGAACCTGACTGGGCTTCGTATCGTAGTGTTAATTTATGACAGGAATTTATGCTACACATGCAGGTAACTGTTCTCTATTTTCTGACATAGCTCTGCGAAGTTAGGTAACAGTGGTATTTTCCAATCAGGTTGTAAATTTATCTTTCATTAGGCATTTGTATGCAGCTGTTTAAAAATGTCAGCCTCCTGAATTAGTATGAAAGCAGTCAGTTTAAATGCGCTGTTTTAAATGGTGATCTGAAAAACAGCAGGTAGAAGTGAGAATTTCTGAAGTATTTTCCTTTTCAGTGACTGCTGTTCTTGCAAGAAAAAAAAAAAAAAACGGCCACATTTTAGTTTCCTCTTCTGGTTTCCCTCTGTGGAAAGTAGTGATAACCATGCCTCTCAGTCTCTTTACAATTCTTTGAGATATGTGGAAGGAAAATGCAAGCAAATAATTCAAATATTTTACAGTAGTGCTATACACAGTTTATTTTCCTTTGTCCATAAAGTGTGCTTGAAAATCTATTTTCTTCCTGTCTCTTTCAAGACGGGATAAAGAGTTTTCCCTATAACAAGGTACTTTGGTTAGCACTTTTGAATTGAAAAGCCCATTTTAAGAACTCCAGATAGACTCACAGAGGTTGGCAAAAGGATTTGCACTCATGCTTGTGGATGGTGGTCTAACTGTGTGTTTTAAAAGATGAATACCAACATGATTGTATAAATATTACATTAGCATGCCCTTCTAAAAACAGTTGGTGAGACACCCTTGGATTGCCCTACTCTACAATTCATAAGTGACTACGACTGAAATAGGAATAGCCTAAATAAGTACGTATTTACATGTGTGCTCCGAGCTCTGACGCGAGTGCTTTGTACTGGAGGCGCTCGACCAGTCGGTTAATGGTTTAGGTGCCCAGTAGATGGCACTCAAGAGCACATTCCCCAGTTCCACAGGTACAAATTTTGTAGGACCAGTAACCACGGTGAGGCTTTTGTGACCAATTGCTGTCTGAAGTTCTTTGCGTGATGTTGTTAATGAAAGTTAAGCCTGTGTAAAGTCCACTGCTAAAATGGGGCCTGGGGAACTTGCATTAGAAAACTGTTACTCTGTGAAAGTGAATTGTACATTTATTTTTCTACTGAAGGGCACCTGCTTCATTCTAGGTCTCAACACTTGTTTTGCTTGTGCAGTATTTTCAAAGCATATGTCCATTTGAATATATAAAAGGCTGCAATGGAAGAATTGGAATGGTACAATCAGAGGAACCCTGCTTCCCATTTGGAACAAAAGCAGTGGCGACAAAAATCTACAGGAGCAGGTCAACCTTTGTTGAACAACATTCTATTTCCTGTTTTATGGGCACCACACAAAATGCAGTCTTTTGCCTTTGATGGAAATAAATGAACTGTTTGCCAGTCCCAGTGGAAGCTGAATTCTTGAATGAGCCTAGGGTTCCTTTTTATAAGAAAGCAAGTAAGTATGAAAAGTCCTTGGTGGCTAGTCTGACGCCTCTTATTACTGGTTTATCAAATCACCTCCACCCATTCCATGCGGATAATGGACTCGCTCTGTCCTTTAAACGTAACGATTAGTCTAGACTGGAGACATGTCAGGTTAATATTTCCACAGAGAAGGGTTTTCCCCTTTAAAACCAGATGGTGATTTGAATCATGGGACTAAATCTGGGACATGCTCTTAAAAAGACCACAATTTGGTCCCATTGGCAAAGATTACTATACTGGGAACCACGCCCAGAAAGGGAAAAAACCATGAATCAGAAAAGTTGGTTGATTCCCTGTGAAAAAGTCTTAAGAACAGTATAGGCTAAAGGTTATTTTATGTTAACCAGGAGTTTAATTTCATATTTGGCCTTAGCCTATTGCTAAACAGAAGTTACTGTACCCAAATACACGATTAATTTTGGGGAGTGTCAGGTAGTAATTTTGCTAAACTAATGAAAACCATGCATGATTTGATTAGATCGGTATTTTCCCAGTTTTTATCAGACAGATAATGTGAAACAAATGCCTTCAATTTGCCTTGAAAAGACAAAATGATTTGGCCACGATGACCTCTTCAGAGAATGGTTTCATAATAAAAAAAAAAGGCTGTAATTCATGCCTCATTAGCACTTCTTATAATAATTTTTCACTCATGACTTACAATAATTCCTGCTTCAAAGCTATTCTGGGAAGTCAGGAAATTTGCAAGATAGGGATTTCTGTGCTTATATTTGTACTGACCTGAAAAGCTGGGAAAGGTGGTCAGTCATTTTTGGTTACAGAAGCAGAGTTTGTCAAAGAAAGCTTCAGATTCTTACAGAGTGTCTGTGAACGTTTATGTGTCTGGCTTGCTCTGCTGAAGTAAAGAGTTGGTCAGCGTTTCCATTATGTACCTTCATTTTCAGTGCTTTGTAATAGTAACAGTCCCTAAAATTTCTTTACAAGTGGAAACTTGGCACATAAATTCTCAGTCCAATTAGTTTTGTATAAATTCTGAGACAAATCAATTTGTCCATTTTTACATTTTATGGGAGATAATTTTTTTTATGACTTCAGATGCTTTATTACATTCTTGTAACTGCAAGAATTCATTAAAAAGAATTTTTCATTAAAATAAAAGTTTTCAGTACATACTGTTAACCTGTGATTTCTGTATTTTTTTTAAGTTTTCCTTTTTTTTTTTTTAAAATAGCAGCTACTGTGCACCTTGTCTTAATTAGCACATCATATTATTTCACAGAAACGGATTGACTTACTATAGACTGCTTGGCACTCTCCCGTCAGTCATCTGTAGATAAAGGACCATGTTATGTGTTAAGAGTGTGAGAGTAAGTTCAATTAGGCCTGTACTAGGAAATGCCTTTGAAGGTAGGCTAAACTTAGATAACGCATTGCAGCGTTATCTAACCTAGACCCTTTTCCAAGCTAAAGTCCAGGACATCTCTCACCACCCCACCCCACCCTTGCTTTACCTAGCTGGCTTCTGTTCTCAGTGCCCATCATAATTAAATTTGCCAAGTTAAGAGTATTAATCCACACCTTCATGAGGGGAAAAAAATGAAAGTAGCTCACATGTGGACCAATTCACAACTAGTCTCAATTTTTTTAGTCTATTTAGTCTATTTAGATTCTTTTTTTGTAACAAACAGTAATAGAATGTAATTGAAATTGTTCTAGGATCTCTAAATGTCTTTAAAACTATTTCAAGAGCAATATTTTTAAGGGTACTTTCTGTCACTGAACACTGGTGCAAGATTAGATCTTCATAAATAATAATAAAAAATCATAGTTCTATATACTTGAGTATGCCAGCTTTATACTTGCTGGTAGCTGGATATGAAATATTTTAAGACATTAATGAGGTAAAAATATTGAAAAAAAAATATTCCATATAAAGCCTAGAAACTGACAAATAAAGTGAGCTGTCCTCCTACTTGCTGGCCAGAGTTCTTTGTATGATGAAACCCCTCTCAAGCAGTAAGTCCGCAGCATTAATGTTACAGCAGACCCACCGGGAGGTTAACAATTCACAGAAATAAGCACTTTTCCCTTTATTGTCCACACATTTGAATCCACGATTCTCTGAAAAGCTTATTAACTTCCTTGATGAAGAAATAACATCATCATTGGGTTAAAGTCATTTTTATTTATAGAAACAAAGTGTATTTGTAGTGGCAGATAGGTCTGTAGATACAATAGCGCATTTAAAGTCTGCAGACTTTTTCCCGATGAGAGCATTTTCTTTGCCTGTCTGGTTTCTCTGCTTCATTTTGATAAGTAATAATGGAAGAAGCAATGAAAATAATAATGGATTGTAATAGAAATGCAATGTCTTTCTTCACAAAACCATTTAAAAGCAAGTGTGTTCACTGAACAAATGCAATCTGATACTCTTTTTTTTTTTTTTATAGTATGAGTCTTTTAAATACACCCGAATCCTTGTGAAACTGGGGAACACACAGGATAAGTGTCAGAGGGACAGGTATGATGATTGGCCAGCTGCTTGCCTTTCTAGCTGATACTGTTATTGTCATTATACAGACTTCAAAATCAGGCCTCAGACTGAGTAATCCTGTGGTTCCAGGGAAGATACTGCAGGAGAATGTCTGCCTTGCCATTCTGTAACTGTGGATATCAATGCTTCCTATTCTGTTCCTCCAACCACCCTTTTTTTTCCTTGCATCTGCAGTTAGGTTGCCATAGTAGAAAATGAAGCTGACTATCTTGGGTTTAGGAAAGGCAGGGGTTGTTTTCACTAATTCAGACCCAGAGAATATGTTTTGCATATCAGCTAAGAGTATACCACTCATCCTAGAACCCTAGAATTTTCTCCTTGTTCTTTTTTAAAATTTAGTAAAGATTTCCTTTAAGTGAAATGTTTGGTTTTGTAGCACATTTCCTCGGTAGCATCACTTTAACATCATTTAAGCACTAAATAAGCATCATTTAAGCAGGACCTCTTCCGGCTTTGTGGTAAATGCATTCCTGAACCCTCCCTTGGCCATTGCAGCCTTACTGCAAATGAAAGAGTGAGAGAATCTTTGCTGTGATTGACATCAAGAAAGGATCATCTCCCTGGGGCAGTGACAGTGGGTGACTCACTGTTATCCTTCCCTGCTGGACTGCAAATATGTATAATAATAGAGCTCTGTGAGTGGAAAGGCTTTATGGCAGTATGTTATTTGTGTCAAGCCACAGGAATTTCAGATTTTCTTGGGTAACCTTGCAGTAGTATCTCTGAACTGGCAAACCCTCATGGAAGCAGTATTATTCCAGTGAAGCAATTGCCTCATTTATTAAAAAAAAAAAAAAATGTGAGAAGAATAAAATGTGACTGAAGACATTCAATATTTTATGTAATGATTTAATTTCTTTTAATAATATTTGTAATGTAAAGCACGAAACTTAAAAAGTCTATATTAGAGTCAGACTGATTTCTTATAAAGCTGTGTAAGAAGAAGAGCATATGAAATATTACGGAGTAGGCAAATTTATTACACAGAACTTGGTTCTTCATAGTCATCTCAGTAAAGGGATTTTATTGTTTCTGAGGATGCAGATTTAGAAATATTTATTGCAATATGAAAACCTGCACAAGAAACAAAACCTTTCTGTGGCTTGGCTGTTGTAGCTACTATTAGACTGCTGGCAGTAAAAAGGTGATGAAGCATTTTTCCTGAAATAATTTAAACAAATTTATAGTGATTTCATAGTCCTGCTTTAGAATCAAAGATTAAATGGTTTTGTTTTATTGGGATATATCCTAATGCATGTATCCTATATGAGTAATTCATTATAATAGAACTGAAAATGTTCCTTAAAATTCAAATATTTCTGAACATTTTTTTTGGTGTGTGTGTGGGGTTTTTTTGGTTATTGTTATTGTTCTTAATATTAATTATTGATGCATAGTTTAAGGGACTTAACTGTTACTTTATTCTTCATTTAGAACTTGCAGTGGAGGAATTCTCATCCAACTTTAGGGGTCAATTAAGTCCCCTAAGTAGCAGACTCCATGAGCTTCTCCATGAGAAGAGATAGAGACCTGCGGAGGTCCTATCCTAGGAAATGTATGGCAGTGTAAGTGGGAACCATTATCCCTGGGAGCTGCCTGTTTTTCTTTTGTCTGGGGGAAAGTGTGGGGTGTGATGGTGCCTGTGCAACTGCCTTGAGCAACATCTTAAATTGAGGTTTGAATCATGGAATCATCAGAATTGGAAAGGACCTCTAGAGACCACCTAGTCCAACTGCCCAGCCAAAGCAGGATTGCCTAGAGCACATTACTCAGGGCTGCATCCAGGCAGGTCTTGAAGATCTCCAGTGCTCTGTCATCCTCACCATAAAGAAGTTTTTTTCTCATATTTGAATGAAACTTCCTATGTTCCAGTTGTGCCCATTGCCCCTTGTTCTGTCACTGGGAACTACTGATAAGAGTCTGACTCCATCCTCCTTCAACCCACCTTTTAGATACTTACAAGCATTATTAAGGTCTCCCCTCAGCCTTCTCTTCTCCAGGCTAAAGAGTCCCAGCTCTCTCAGCCTTTCATAGAATCATAGAATCATCTGGGCCACAAGGGACCTTCAAAGGTCATCTAGTCTGACCCCCCTGCAGTCAGCAGGGACACCCCCAACTAGACCAGGCTGCCCAGGGCCTTGTCGAGCCTCACGTTGAATGTCTCCAGGGAAAGGGCCTCAACCACCTCCCTGGGCAACCTGTTCCAGTGCTCCACCACCCTCATTGTAAAGAACTTATGCCTAATATCCAATCTAAATCTGCTTTTCTTCAGTTTAAACCCATTGCCCTTCATCCTGTCACTACAGGCCTTTGTAAATAGGCTCTCCCCGGCCTTCCTGGTAGGCCCCTCTCAGGTACTGGAAGGCTGCTATTAGGTCTCCCTGGAGCCTCCTCTTCTCCAGGCTGAACAACCCCAGCTCCTTCAGCCTGTCCTTGTAGCAAAGGTGCTCCAACCCCTTGATCATTTTTGTGGCCCTCCTCTCGACTCGATCCATCAGGTTCATGTCCTTCCTATCTTGAGGGCTTCAGACTTGCACACAGTACTCCAGGTGAGGTCTCACCAGAGCAAAGTGGCAGAATCACTTCTCTGGACCTGCTGGCAACACATCTTTTGATGCAGCCCAGGATGCTATTGGCCTACTGGGCTGCAAGTGCACACTGCCTGCTCATGTCCAGCTTCTCATCCACCAGCACGCCCAAGTCCCTTTCCTCCCTTTCCTCGTAAGGGAGATGCTCCAATCTCTTCATCATCTTTGTTACCCTAAATCCCTCTTCAAATGTACAGAAATCAGGGGACTGGTTTAAAATATTTGGCTCTTTTATTTTGTTGTTGATTGAGATTATGCATTCAAGAAACACCCCACAGAGTTTATTTTTAAAATACTTCTTAGAAGTTCCATGGGATAGAAACTTTTCAAATTTCAACCTAAGGTATATGGTATCATCCCAAATACTGGATGCTATGTTTTTAAGAAAAGGATATTGAATATCCCATGAATCATGATGAAAGTGTGAAGACTGTCCATACTGGTAGGCAAAACCAGCTTTTGGATTGAGTATACAACAGTGACATGTTATTTTTGTCCTCACTGCTATCATTCTTACTGATATCAGTGGTGTTCTCATTGCTAGTAGTAACGCACCATTGCAGAACTTAAGTTCAAGAGCAGTTGGACTTCTCTTTTTCTTGTGACTCATTCTTCAAGAAAAGATCTCTTGTTGTGAAACAAATGCCCCTTATGTAATAAGGTTTTTGTTTGTTTCTTAGGTGATTGGGTTTTTTTTTTTTTCTTGTCCAAGCCTTGTGTCAAGCCCAGAAAATATCTGTTTTGCAACCTTTAAAAGCTCAGTAGAGCTGTAGTGTTAAAAGTTACATGTATTTAAGGTTTTTTGTTAGGCTTACTGTATAAAAATATGTTCCCTCTTGTCCATTCATAATGGAATCTAAAGGGAATTAGGCAATAAATAAATACATTAACTGTATTTGCAGTATGGTACGCAAAACAGGTAAACCAACTAATAGCAGCTTTAAAGCCTGGCTGAAAAGATTACTAAAACATCTCTGAAGGTATTTTTGGACTTCAAAAGTATTGCAAGGAGATATAATCAGTACTACTGATGAGAAATTATGTCACTGTTGCTGAACTGTATATTACACTATAAATTAATACTTTATGACATCTCATTTTTTTTTTAAATGCACATCTTGCAAATAGCTAACCTTTAAAAAACAAAACCTAAGGTATGCAGTAAAAGTACACATGCAGTGTTGTCACCAGAGCTGAAGGTCTAGTCTAGGTTAATTTCTACTTAAAGGAGATGACCTTCAGGGAATGCAGTTTCATCTTGATGCCTTTATCAATAAAGCTTTTTACTGTTTCCTCTAGTCTTGTGGAAAGCTATGACACAAATTTCCTGGCTTGGTCAGTTTTCACTCTTGTTTTATGATCAGAACTGGTAGAGAAAAAGTCTATAGTGTCCTTGTTCTGGATCTATGCAACTTCAGGTGATACTAAATTTGTCATTGCTTTCTTCACGTGGTGGATGGTGCATACTGGAGCCACAACTGTCCAGAGCAGGAATGCTCTGCTGCATGATTTCACTTGAGTTATACTGAGGGATTTTCCTCAAAATTACGTACCTGTAGAGGCAAAGCTTTGTAAGAAAATTCTCACAAAAGACCTATGATAGATCTCATCCTCTCATCCTGTCGATTTTATGAGGGGGAAGGGCAATCTGAGTCCAAATGTGGTATATCTCTGCCCTCCTTTTTTTTTTTTTTTTTTTTTTGACAAATAACCCTGAGGATTGATGACTTCAACTTTGAAAAGAGAGTTGGCAAGCAAAATAAAGTGAAACAACGTCTTGGGTCTGTAAAAAAAAAAGGCAAAATAACTTTTCTTTCTATAGTTTTCCTGTCCTTACTCAGAAGAAAAAGTGTCTTTCGCCAAGAAATATTTAGTAATTGGGAGGGGATATAAGACCGGAAGGCTCTTTTGTTGTACTTTTTTAACAGTTCTTTATGGAAGATGTGAAGGGTTCATTTGGTAGTCGTTGTGCTGTGTTAATTTTTGTTTGGTTTTGGAGATGGAGGCAAAATTGCTCATTTCTTTAATACTGCTGTGTTTGTCTTTCTTTTGCTAACCTTTAAATCTATATTCCCTTATGATGCTGGATGTGGAACATGAAATTCATGACTTACTATGCTTCCATATCCTGTTTTTGCTATTGCACTCAGAAACAAAATGTACGGTTTTTATGCTTTCATGTTTAATTTTCTAGTAGATTTACACTGGCAGAATTATGTAGAGGGTTTCTCTACTTCAAGCATTGAAATTTGCTGTTTCTCTGAATGAAAATGAAATTATTTTCCTTCATCTATTCACAGAAAACAAATAAAGAGGGGGATGTTAAATATGAACACATACAGTTACCACTTTTATTTATTAAGACATGAGTGCATGGTGTGCTTTACATGGTAAAGGAGTTAATTAAGAATTTGGCTCTTAAATGTAAATAATTTCTTCCCATTAGGTGTTAGTATTTCTTTTCATTTGTACAGAGTATAGCATTGTAAAAAAAACAAAATTAAAAAAGAAAAATATAAAAAAAGCTTTAAAAATAATGATATCCTATTTTTACAGAGCATAGTTCTTCTTGAAGAATTTTAAAAACACACAGATTTTCAGTTGTGAGGAGTCAACATCATGGCTGAGGAGCTACATATGTATAGTTTCAAACCTTTCCCCTTTTATTGAATGGAAATAACGAAATAACTCTGGACAAGCCAGTTCCTTAGGAGAAAGCTGCAGAACAAGGAGCTCCACAACCGCAGTTCCCTGCATTGTTGCTGTCCAATACCGTGGCAGTGGCAGAAGTGTTTCAGGCCACCACAGACCTTGTTTGGTAGAGCACCTTTACAACTAACTGCTTTAGCCTACGATGATGTTTGGCCTCAACCATTTGGAGTACCATGATTGCTTCGTTGGTGACAAGTTGTCTGGCTGTTCAGCAGTGTGCAGCAGTGTAAGATGAATGTGAAGAATGCCTTTTCCAGCTAGCGCTGGGAAATGTCAATCCTCTGGCCAAGCTGGTGTGGAAGCTGCCCTGCCACTGAACCTTGGGGACAGTAGTACAACAGAGGCCAGCACTGCTGTTTTTTTGGCAAGGATGCTATGGGAGAGTCACCAGTGCTCTGGAAATCAGTCTGAAAACAGGGGCTAATCTTACCATGGGATAGCCTACTGGGCTGTGCTGTGCCATTCTGAAACAGAAAGGTGGGTGCTACTAGTGCTCTGCCTTTCCTGTAGCACAGAAATTAAATAAAATGTATGTATTTATTTGCTTTTATGTCCAGTATGCACTATTGTCTAAGTTGTACCATAGCCTGGTGCTACCTTGTATGATATTTAAGAAGAGCCTACTTTGGGTTGCTATCTCTATATTTCTCTTAGGTAGAAGCTCTTTTTGATTTATTTTTTTTCCTTGGTAGTATTTTTTCACTGTGCATTTCAAACAGTGGTGAACAATAGCTCTGATTACTCCACACAGACTGTCCCCCTTCAGAATGTATTATCTCAACAGGGACTCAGAGTGAAAAGAAAGCTATTTCCTTGCTTTCTAGCAATAAGTCAATGGACTCTTAAGAGGACAAGCTTTGCTACAGATGCAATTCTTAGGCTATGAGCAAGCAGAAGATAAAAGAGATCAAAAGCTTCAAATTCTGGTGAGGGGGAAAAAGCTGCTGTTAGCAAGGGGCCAAAAGCTATAGCAACGCAACTATTCTCTAAGAAGCGAAAACTTAAAAGGAACTTTTAAAATGTGTATCAAACAGAATCTAGTGTATGTTCTCCGTGGACAAAGGAGCATATGTAGGCTCACCACTTTCTATCTCTTGGTGAAAGATAAACAAAAATCTTGTTTGATTGGTCTCTTTTGTATTTGCCTAGTTACATAGAAGACAGTGGGGGAAGGAGCAGCTAAGAAGCTGGAAGGACTGTGCTCAACAAAACTGTTTATATTGTTCAGGGAGCTGAGTTTTAACTGCTGGGTTGAATTAGTATATAAAATATAGTGTTGCAACAACTTATGCTTTATTAGAGAATTATGTTTCATTTGGTTGCAGTTCTCTTTTTAAGGATTCACAACTTCAGCTGATCTAAACAGCATCTGAAGCTGAGGGAGGCCACTAAATTATCCCTGGCACGAAAGCAGCATTCAGGCTGTCATTTGAAGTATCTCATATTTCTTTCTTGCTGTACATAAAAGCGTTTACTGCAGAGGACTTTGAGGTTTGTTACATTAACAAACACATTAAGTTCTGAAGATGAAATCTATCTTCCTAAAAGTGTAGAAGTAATTATGTAATTCATTTACATTTAGATATGCAATCATATCTAATTTGTGAGTCCTTATAGGCTTCTGTTCCCTTTGTACAAAAGCAGGTTGTTGTTACGTACACCCAGGAGATGCAGTTCTCGTCAGTGGAATACATGCTGGAATTCAGAGATGCTACTTCTCACACTGTTCTTGTAGGCAGCATTAGGAATAAAATCTTCTAGTGCAGCAACAACCCAGAAGAATTATACGATTGTGACATTTTGTTCTCCCAAATTTTAGTTACAGTCTTGTTTTCTCTAGGAGCAGTGTTTCCAGGTCCTTTTCCATTCTGTGTGAGGAAACTGCTGGGCCTCTGAGGTCCTAAACTTGGAGGGAAAATTCTTTTCAATTAATTGCCTTTTCCCATGTGAGGGAAAATGCTTCCCTCTTAATTGCAGAGTTTAGGCAATGGTAGTTGATTGTGGAAAGAGATTCAGTCTCCAAGACAGATGTATGAGAATGTTACCAGAGTTTTCACAAGAACTTCTGAGTGTTTTACACAGAGTATGAGAGATGGTGAACTACAAAATATTTATTAGGGCTCTAAACCCATTGTACTTTTTTTTTTTTCCTCCATTTGAACTTACCTAGGTGCTATGACTACTTTTTGCAAGATTTTTTATTTCTCCCTCACGTATACATGTATTCATCTAAACCAGGTTGCATTATTATTTGAGACCGAGTGTCTCTTTCTCAGATCACAGGATATTTTGTTAATCAGAGGTTCGGCATTAATAGAACAATAGAATGAGAATGAAAAATCCTTAAATAGAGTTTTTTCATTCCACTCAAATGGCACTGGACAAATTAAACTGCAGCTTGAGGTCCTCTTTTTGCTACAACAATCCCAAACTGTTCCTTAAGCCTTCAAAAACATAGCCAGCCCTTTTATAAATCCTTGTCAAAGACTCTCACATCAGCAGCAGGGAAAACGATCTTTTTCTCCTGTTCTGATATCTGTATGCCTTCTACAGCAGTAATCCCTTAATTTATTAAAGTTAAAAATGCAATCGCTTGGTTAAATAATACAGGACACATAACAACATTCCTGGTTTATCCTTCTGTTTGGCCTTATTGATCTAATTACAGATTAATTATCCACATGGGTGCACTGGTCTTCTATACAGTATGTAGATCCATTTAAATTGCATTCCTCTAAAACCCTTGCAGAAAAAAATGCTTATGAGTCAAATGTCTTGCTGGCATTCATGGTCCAGAAATTCTTAAGTTCATTAATTACCTTGGCTGAATGTCCTGTGTGGAGCAATTTCATTATGGTGATCAGCAAACAGTGCCCTTTATTAATCCCGTATTAGCCAAATGAACTAACTTGGGAATTGGGGTCTTAGACTTTCCAACCTATATCTCACTCTTCAGAGTGTACAATATGCAAGATTGAAATGTTGGATTTGCAGTGGCCCTCACTGGGTGTCCAATTACTTTAACATCATCTGCATATGTGCAGACCATTGAGCCTTCTGTACCAAACAGTACAGGAGAAGGTCTGTTTTATTTCAATTGACCTAAGAATTGTTTCAATCTCCCTTGTATTTTGGGTTCTCCCTGCCCTTTAGTAATAAGCAATTTGGTCACAACCCTATATTTCTCTATATCGTGTACTTTTTAAGTGTCTCACAAAAATATCTTAATAGTATCATTATGAGGCTTGATTCCTTTTTTAATTTTAGTCTGTTTTCTTTTGCTTTAATAAGGAGAATATATTCTGTGGCTTTAATCAGGATTTAAGATGGTTTTTGTAGTGTGCAACATTCCGCAGCACTTTCTTTTGACGTTCTTCAGTACCTACCAACTTCCTACTTACATTCAGTACTTAATTGTCCGTTGCCGTTGTCCAATTGCCTTCAAATTAGAAGAAGTTTCTCATCCTTGTGTCATTTTGATTTAGATCCTTCAAATCTGGCTAGGAGAAAAAGCTACCATATTAAAATTGTAATTTGAAATAATATTTACCATATTAATTTTTCTTTCTTTTTGATGGTGAGAAGAATTTACTTAAATTCTGAACTACTTTTCTCACCTTTCTTACCTCTGTTTTGCTTTTGTGATTGTTCACTGGAGTAAGCTATCCTTTGAGTAGCATGGTTTTGGGGTATGGTACTGGAGATGATTTGTTGGAGCAGCCCAAAACAGAGCCAGGGACTGAAATAATAGTTAAGCAACATAGATGATTAGGTTTAATGCCGGGGTTCCCTTCCTAGCTCTCCTTTATTTAGGACTGTACATCCATCCCTTGAAACGTTTACAAGGATGATGGATGTCTTTCCTGAAGATGTCTTACAGTTGAAGCAGAAGTTACAAATTTGCTGAGAAGGTAAAAAGTTAAGAAACTTTATAATAATTCTTGCATTAAATCAGGTTAAATAAATGCTGTGGTCTTTCCTAGCTTTAATATGCATGAATGTATGTGTAATGACTGAGTTGTCAGCAAAGCATTCTCAATAATAAGGATACTTTATATTTCTCTCTGAAAGTTTATGATTCCTATATTTCACAGATATTTTTGACAACTTGGAATAAGAAAACCCCAACTGTTCTGCAGTCTTCCATATAGCTATAACATTAGTGTTTTGTCTATGGGGTTATAGAATTGCATATGATTATCCTTGGCTTCTGTACGCTTTCCTGCCTGCTGGGTTGTACTACCTCCTAGATGCATTCAATTTTAACTTAACTGTTGCGGGGATATAGACTGCAGCTAAAGAAAGAGGGATATTTGTTCTCTGTTTCCTCCAGTAGTTCAGTATTGCAGATGTTCTTCCTTTTCACGCTTTTTGTTCACGTCTTCAATTCACTACTGTTTTCATCAGCTGTGTAGTTTGTTAGCCTATTCTATGTCTTATCTTTAATGTCCAAAGGTATTGTTTAACTTTTAGTACAGTTCCTGAGTTGTTACAATGCTACTGTTTGTGTTTTCCAGGCTGCAGAGTTTCATATCTGTGGCTTAAATCATGTAATGACTTACACATGCCTTTTATACAGTGGGAGTTCTTGCAATTTCAGTGGGAACAGTCACAGGGTATTAGTTTACTAGAGGCACTTCTATCCTACTATCCTTTTTTTTTTTTTTTTTTGCCTTTATCTCTAGTTGCATACTTTTAATCCAATATACTAGTACTCCTCTGAGTGGCTGTTGTTTTTGAAACACTGCAATGGGTCTCTGATGAGATAGATGGGTAGTAAGCCTAACCAGATGGAGAAGACCGTAGTTGTGCCACTGACTTCAGGAGGGCCAGGACTGAGCCTCTGAACTTAGTGGTTCAATGAAATGCTGCTGCGTCCCCCTGCCCTTTGCCAGTTATCAACTGCACATTCTCCAAAGTACTTATTGTCTTGTGCTGTGAGCCGTGTCAGTACCCAGAGTGTGGGTATGTGGCCAATGTCATTGTTGCCAAAAAAACTGAAAGTCCTAATCCTTTCTCCTTACTCTTTTGTACCCCTGCGCCAATATCTAGGCATACGGTTCCACCCCTTCCCTTGTGTCAGCTTTTGCAGTATGGCAATTTGTCTTACTAGTCCGCCAGGAAGCTAGTTGGGTTTTCTTCTGCTATATTTTTCTGCCAGCTTAGTAAAATGCATTGGCTTGCCAAAGAATCTGATGACAGCTTACTTTCCATACTGACAACTGTCTGAGAAAAGAGCTCTGGAGACAAACCGTACACCATCTCTGAAGCAAGTTTTCCCACAGACAACTTCTCCCCAAGAGCCCATGAGCTCAGTTTTGGGGAGTACATGCTGGATGTAAGATGGGAAACACTGGCCTGCAAGATCTGTGCTTGGAGAATGCTATTTTCCTACTAGAATTTCCTTGTGGAGTGAAATCATTCACTTAGGGCAGTTGGACAGTCAGAAAAAAAGGAACTCAGTCTTGATTCGAAGGTTAGCCCCAAGGGGCAGCTGTTGTGGCTTTCTGTTCAGTTCTGTGCTGCTTACAGCCAAAGACTTTAGGTGCTACAAGACTGTTCATTAATTCAGAGAGCGTCTTTGGAGGGTCTTTACAGGAGAGACTTTTTGCAATATTGTCTTTTCATCAGCAGTGACTAAAATAAGGAGGGTAATATTTTTGCTTTAGAAAGAGACCCAAATACAACAGGATTTTTTAAAAATTGTTTTGAAGGGATAGCTTTTTTTTTTTTTTTCTAGTATCCTTTGAATAGGCACTCCCAGCGAGCTTTGTTTCTCCATCACACACCCAATTTTCTGCCTCAAACATATACACATGCGATCCTCTCCCTTCTTCAGGGCAAAGAGCTCTGTTTCTGCATGTGGCTGTGATCTATTCATAGTGATCCAATGGAGGGTGCTTCCAGGTATAGGACTTCTGTGTCCTGAAACATGCTCAAGAAATAATGGAGAAGGCACACTGTGTAGGACCATATTCTTCCAGTGATGTTTAGGCAAGCTGAATTGGCAACTGGAAAAAGACTGAGCTTGTAGGGTGTCTCCTTGTTGCCCACTCCTGTGTTGGCACATGCACAAATATGCCTTATGAATAAGGAGCTCAGACCATGGCCTAAGTTTCCTCCTTTTGTTGAGAAGTGCTGGCAAGTTACTGATACGAGTCAGACAGAGAATTTTGTGCAGGTCGTGGGCATGCCGTGTTGCTGGCACACAGATGGTAGCATGAGCATGGGACCAGCCTAGGAAAATCTTGCTGGGTGAGAACCAGTGTGTGAGTAATGTCCCTCAGGGTGTGATAAACTGGGTGTGCTCTGCCTGCCGCTCTCTAAGGACCCTCCACTGAGGTGGAAATAGTCTGCACCATTGTGGGGCCATAACTGAGACCCTTTTCTGCAATAAGTCCACTATGGAAATGGCCAACGAGAATGTAAAGGACATTACTGAAACAGAAATTTTCTGTTTTCGAAGTAAAGTGTTTTGTAGAAACTTTCAT
This sequence comes from Nycticryphes semicollaris, assembly GCA_013400055.1. Taxonomy (NCBI): domain Eukaryota; kingdom Metazoa; phylum Chordata; class Aves; order Charadriiformes; family Rostratulidae; genus Nycticryphes; species Nycticryphes semicollaris. The sequence goes on along the minus strand of VXBJ01001856.1, from coordinate 225,738 downwards.
AGAAGACATCTTGTAACACTCCACAGACTGTTGACTGAATGAAGGCTGCCCAGTAGGGGAGCTTCAGGCAACAAAATTCCAGAGTTTCAGAATATTTCACCTGGCTGGTTACCAAGCTAACAGCCCAAGTTTTATTCCTGGGAAATAAGTTTTTTTAACAGAAAGACTTATTTTGCCTTTTAGATGGGGAAGAGACTTTCCTAAATGTAGAAAATAGCATTCTGGTTTCCTAGTCTTGGTGGAATCAAACCCCTTTAGAATAAAACTGATAGAGACTTCATTTGAAGATGTTGTCATGAGTACCTTGAAACTTCAGATAAACACCTTGCCTCACGTCTTTGTAGTAATCCAAAAAGATTACCGTTTCTCATCAGTGAGGTTGCCGTTTCTCTAATTCTAGGTGACATCAGCTTTTGGAACAAAAATAACATCCACAAAAATTGATTTATTGTTTCACAGCAATACAGCCTTTATATTTTCTTTTGTTAATGTATCAGCAAAGATCCCGTTGTTGTTTTACTGATGATAAATTACACTTTTTTATGGAGTGCCGAGTCACAGTAATTTCCTTGTTCCAATTTCATTAACTTCCTGGTAGTATTGTCTGGAGCAACCAGATGCTGATGTGTAATCCAACTGTTTCCCTAGTATGTGGGAAGCAGTAAACTTTTTGTTTATCTCGTAAACAGTTCTGGCTATATATCTTTGGCTGGTTCTTTCCCATGACCACATTAAGATTGGCATAAACTGTATTCTCATTGGCAACACGTAGCGCCTAGAAACAGGGACAAAAACATCCTAGACCAGTGTCATTAGTCTGGTTCACAGAAGTTGAGTGGCTTTGTTTTTGTTTTTAAATCTGTCTGGGTTATGTTATTTTATGTATAATATATATACATGAGCAGTCTCTGAGAAGCTGGAACTTTATGGTTAATCATAAAATTCAATATATTATTCTAGAACCTTACTTAAAATCTTCTGCAAAAGGGGAATATTAACATTTAGAAGCAATGGAAAGCTATAACAGAGAAACATTGTCTTAATTCTCACAAAATAACAAGTTAATAATTTTGAGTGCTGTAAGATAGAGTCAAGTATTTTGCATGTTACAAATACTTACTGTTAAAATAGTGACTTTACTAAAAATCAACCTGTATTTTGGTAGATGTGTATATTGTATCAAATCTATAAAATGCTTTTTCAGATTAACAGATTTTTTTAACATCTCTTTCAAAAAAGTTTCATAAGAGATCTTGGTCTAGCCTCAAAGGAATTTGAAGTCTTGAATTATTGTTTTTATCAGTGTAGCCAGTAATATCAGGGCCATTATTAATCAGCTATGCTTCATATTTGTAAATTGCTTCAATATTTTGGGATGAAATATCTTTATTTTCCTTAAGATTAGTCTGAGATATCTCAACATCTGACATTCTGTCCAAGTTATTCTGTCAAAGTTGGATATTTTTAACAACAACATATATGAGTAACTATGAGCAGCTATTTCAATAAGATGTGTTTTCATTTTCTAAGTGTTGAAATGGTTACTTGAAGAGAGTGGGGAAAAAATCAATGCATGCTTCTTGGTTTGGAATTTCTTTGCTTTATGTACTTTGAGACAGGTTTTATGAAAGATCATGCTGATAAAAATTTGACGGTGCCACTTACTTGAGCACTCTGAACCCAAGTTACAATCTGAAATATTTATTTTTTTAATTTTTGGACTTGCTAATAATGATTTTTTTTTGAAAGTTAGATCCGAACAGTTTGAATTTGAACTTTGAATTATATTTGCAGGACTTGTGTTATCTTACTCTGTGACTGCAGAGCCCCCCTTTGCTTTATTTTAACTGGCTCAAAAATAGGCACTCTAATCTTTGCTTACATGACCAGATTGAGATTGGAATTCAGGCTGATTTTTACAGTGTGGCACATTTATAGTGTTTCTTTTAGATGAAGCAAGATTGTGAAGTTGGCTGCGGCTATGTGTAACTGTGTATGCAATATAACCGCTTGCAGCTCTAGATTTGGTACTGAAGCATATATAAATTAGGCACTGAAATTCTTCCATTTTGGGTGCCCAGATAAGTGGTGGGCCAGAATTGGACACCTAGTGTTCCTATACAATGTGCAGGGAGATCCAAGTGCCTTAGAAAGATAACTATGTTTATGCAACAAGGTTTCCAGCACTGGCAACTGTGAAATGGGAGCATGAGGGAAGAGAAAGAATAGTCATCTGCATGAAAGGCCACCTTGGAAGAATGTAAGCAGATTCTGGAGGTTGGGAGTTCTTCTCAATTTAGTTTAGACATAGCCTCTGAGAGCCTGTGTGGCTTTGCAGAGGGCTTCCAGAGCCAGAAATTAGACAATAGTGAGTACAGTGATATATTTAAAAACCTTTCTCCTCTATTACCTGTTTCTGGCTGTAGGTAGGCACCTCCATCAACTCAGGATCTAGAGTTGAGAAGCCACTGCTAAAAGTTGTTATCCACATATGAATACCAGAAACAGCAGAAAATAATTTATGCTGTATTTTCTTAAGTGTGTAGGTTTTTAATGACTTTCTATATTGTAGCAAATACTATAGGAACCATACTTCATGGCTCTCTTTCTGAAAGGAAAAAAAAAATTGCTGAAAAAGAAACTGAAAAGCTTAAGAATGTTCTCTCTTGCCTGGGTAAGTTTAAGCATCCTGATGGTTAGGGGGCAGCTCAATTTGAAATTTGCATTTTGTACCCAGGCCTTTGCATTGCCCTGTATTTTGCTTTAGATGCCTCCATCCTCTCTTGGATCTCACTCTTAGTTTTGTTTGCAAAGTGATGTAAATTTGCCTCTGAAGAGAGATACTGGAACTGGTTTCTTGGATAGATAAGGTAGCCTGGCTGGAGTATCTCCATAATGCAAGTATACTAACTCTGCTGATTTGGATAGTTTATTTAGTTAGCTGTCTTGAATGGAACTGAGCCACAAGGTGTAGAAGTATTCTGCTGTATCCAGAAACCTTGAGATTAGAAGCAACTGCAGTTCTACTAGGGCAACTAGATCAATGCCAAAATCTTATTATGTAAGTTCAAAATTTACTGCTTGCAAAGTGGTTATTAGTTTGGATCGTAGACTGTCTGCCAGAATGGGCATAGTCAGTGGAAGTTTTTACTACTGTTTCTTTTTGTTCCAACAATGAAAAAGAACCAAAGACATTATATTTAATGTTTTAATAATGCTTTGGGTTGAATGGGTTGAATTTTTTATTTAAAACATTTATTTATAGTTAATGCTTCTGTGTCTCATAAAAGTAGTAGTGAACACATGAACTGATGTTTTTATTCATTTCTGTTTTTATCAATATTACTTGTACACTTATTTATATACATATTTGTAGTGCATTTGGTGACAAATACAATGTATTTCTTAAAAGTAAAAGCAATAGGGATTAAAATAGTTCAATTCTGATAGTATACATTTTACTGGAAGAAACAACACATGACTAATTACTACATTAATAAATTAATTAATACAAAAGACATTCTAATTACTACATTAGATGCAGATCTTTCACTTCTGCTACTAGAAGGTAAAGTTAGGAGACTCACATACTGTAATTTCTAATCTATTTATACTTTTCCATGTATTTGTTTTAATACAGACCTTGTTCTTCTAATCAGATTAGTGTTGCAGTATTTTTAAAAATTTCAATGACGGGGGAGTTGGTATCTTCTAATATAATTTGTAACTTTTTAAAATAATACAATTGTATTATAAAAAAAATAACTGAAAATAATAAGTAACTGCTGTATGAAAATTTTCATAGATCTACTGCCAAACAATCCAGTCTTGTAGGAATTTATTAAAAAATGCATAGTCTTCACTTAAAGGTCATTCCACAAAATGCAAATCTGAGTGTTTTAGAAATGTTTGTATCCTGCCTGTAGGGAAATTGTCATGCTGACTGTAAAAAGTTACAGTTTTGACAATAGAAACAAGTTCAATGTAAGCAGTAAATGAGACATCTCTTAGTTATCTCTTCTGCTAAATGCCTAAGTAGGACTTAATTCAGGCATGTTAGTTTGGCAATGTTTATGTAATCTCTTTCTCTCTCAATATTATAATACTTTTGTGCACATTGAGTTGTATGCCTCTGTCTAATCTGATATGGTGGTGGAATTTAGTATCTCTTCCAATGCTTGTGGTGATCACGGAGGGAGATAAGGGTGTCAGAGCCTGGTCTTTGTGAGGGAACAAAGAGTGTGGGGGAGCTGGAAGAGAAGGTGGAGACAATACCAGATTGAATCCATAAATCTGCTGAAAGTTTTGAATGCAGACAATATNTTTTTTTTTTTTTTAAAAAAAAAAAGTTTGCTGCATGGAGAGCTGTTTTGCAAACAAAAGGGGATCAGATTAGAAGGTAATAATAGAGCTGAGGAAAGGAACTCAGAAAATGCCCCTTGCTGAAGAGCAGTACTGTTAATTGCCTCTCCCATTATAAAATTCTGGTGTCTGAGGAAAGCTGGAAGAGCTGCAAGTAGTATTTTAATCTGTCTTCAAGCAGTGGGTGCCAGGAAGGATAGAAGGCAGCCAGCAGTACGGTTTTTGGTTTTAGACTTTCTTTTCTGACACCAGCTGGCACTGAAGCACTTGATGTGTTTAACAGGCAGGAAGGATAGCTATGCAATGGTTTAAAATAAGTTTGAGGAGCACTGAAATCTGTGTAAAAACTAAACATATGAAAGATGTTTCTATATTTGATAGGAACTGTAGATGAAAAGCTGAGCATTTGTGACTGTTTAGAGGTTGAACATCCTTGATTTTGAGAGGCTGAATCCCTGGTGATAGGCCAGATTTAACTGCAATCTGGAACAAAAATCTCCAGAAAATGAGCTGTTGAGATACCCGGAATTAACCCTTGGCAAAGCAAGCACTGTTATATTCCTTGTTGGTTTGGAGACAAGGTTATGACTTGTAGCTGTGCTTTGCTTGTTTTTTTGTTAATCTTTGTTCAGTACCTTAATGCAAATATGAAGCTTATTCATTACATTTGTGGCTAAGGTTCATTCTTGCTTTGCTTTGGTGTCTGTAAATGCTGTGGAGGGTCTGTGCAAATTCGCACGTAGAGAAGGACTGTTTTGTTTAACAGCTTTGTTTGGGACTTGTATTCCTTGCTATTACTCTGCACTGTCTAGCCTTTCCATTTTGGAAAATATGTATAAGAAGGTAGTTCTATAAATCTAAATAAAAACTGTCTTAAGTGGTAAGTCCACCTTGGACATATGCTATTTATTCTTTTAGGTTTCATGTGGTGTTCAGGTTATTTGTGTCTCTAACACAGTTACCTGCAAATTTTGACCCCTGTACATATGCTAGATTTCTCAGATGCTCATATGAAGGAAAATTCAATTTTTCTTTTGAGTGACTTTCATAAATGACTGCAAGTGTGCAGGAGCCTTAAAAGACTAAGCTTGGAGATATTTTGTTTGGCAGCAACATATAGCATGCATATTATAAACTGAGGTTTACATTTGTGTCAACACAAGACATGCTCATAGTTTGTATCAGAGGTAGTTCCAGATTCCAGTTTCCAGCCAAACGAGCAGATTCATGTCATATTTTTCTGAAAATCCCATCATCAAGTGTAGAGCTGTCTCTCCACTTTTTGGACAAAAACCTGTTGGGTTGTGTTTTTTTTTTAATAAAGTCTGTCGCCATAATAAAGAGAACCACATGTAAAACTTGTCAGATAGATGTGAAATGTGTAGAGATTTGATGGTGGACTGGACTGAGAAAGCACCCCAACATATTTTGAGCAATATTGCTGCAAAATTGGCATCTTAACTGAAAAGATTAATGTTTAACTGATTATTTTTTTTTCCCAATAGCTCGAAGCAGTGTATGCAACATGCTAATTTGTATAGGCAGTGTGTATTAAAGAACATCAACAGGTGCACAGGTAAGTAATGTACAGTTTGTACTATGTGTGGAGACAAAGTTATTTGATAGGGAGGGGTAATTCTGTTCTACCAGCTCATCAACAGGAGATGTAAAATGTCATCCCACTTCTTATATTTCTCACAAAAGTCAAAATAAGCATTCACAAACTAAGGAAAAACTGAGTAACATGATGATTATATAGAATAAACTATTAAAAAATTAATAAGTGTGGTTAAGATAATCAGTCATCAGAATTTATGAACATTAGTTTTCAAAATGAAAAAATAATGGCATGTCATAGTAACAAATGTATTTCTAAAGCACTTATGTTGATACTTGGTTGTTTTTTTCTGATCCTTCTTCTAAGTGTGACCTAATGTAAGTTGCGGAAAAGACATTAAAACAAAAGGCATATTTAAAGAATAAATTATTCCTCCTTCCCTGTCCCCATTACTTTCAGCTATTAACTAATAGTAATATTTGGATCAAATAAGGGACTACCATAAACTTTGTCCACAGAGCTGTAGATACCACTGTCTTACAGGCCAATAAGAATATATGATAAAAACCTGGCTCAGAATATTCCTCACCCTTTGGACTGTGGACTGGTGAATATGAGTCATCTGAAAGCTAACTGATAAATAATGGAGATTCTGGGGTTTTTGTAGGCATCTTTAACTAATGTGGATTTTGAAGGCTTCTGTTTCTTTCATATTAAGCACTGAGTATTTTTCTGATGTTACTGTGGGTTTGTAAAAAAGGGGAAGACCTGATGTTGCAACGTTTCTTTAACTTCTTTAATTTCTATTGCATGTTTATTTGCAGTGTTTTATGAGACTGCAGTCATCTTAGTCCCCTTCAGCAGTATCAGTGTGATATGGTGTCCTGTAACAATCTATAAATGGCTTAGGAAGAATGTTGAAGAGAGAGTATGTTTCAAGGGAGTTGAAACAATACATTCATTAATGGAGGGAAAGCAAGAGAATATGCTGGTCATAAAAACATGAAAATAGGAAACTTGGCAAATGGTATAAGGCATCTGTATGAAGCTTTAAGTAATGGCATTTGGCATTATGGTTTTCAGAACTTCAGATGAAACACAAAAAGAGAAAATTATCACATTTTGACAAGGAGGGGAATTTGGACTTTGAATTAACAGTGAACTAAAGGAGGATAATAGGTGTGAATGGAAACTAATTGGTGTTTCAGATCATTGAGCTGCTTGAAAATAACATGTGTGGTGAGAACTGTAGAAGTTAAGTCTCTCTTAAATGCCTAATTAAGCACAGTTCTGTCCTGCACTGGAGAGAAAAAATGTTATGTCACTTGCTGCTTTGTACTCAACTGATTTAAATGGACAATCAGTCAAAAGATTTAGCTTCTGTGTGGTAAAGTTCTCCTGATTAGGCTGATCTACTGGACCAAGAAGGGGTGATGACCTGAGGCTTACAGCTATAGGCGTAAAGATGGGCACAAGTATAATCAAGGTTGTTCAGAAAACATTGTGTAAATCATAACGAGCAGGTCGTTGGCACAAATGATGAGCATTTTCAAGTGTGTGATTAATGTGGGTGCAGAAGTCCTGTATCTGTGGCCTGATTTAAGCACACACATATGTGAGTTAGGATATGACAAAGACATTAAAATGATATTTTTCCTGCAGAAATAGCCATTAAAAAGCATGGAAAACCCTCCCTTCTACTTCCTTGAAAAAGGGCTGACAGTTGATTAAACTTACATAAAATAAATTGGACAATTTGACATGTAAGATCTTTGCTCTCCAATAAACTATTGAGTTTGCTGGCTGCAATCCAACAGAGCAAACAAAATGTGCAAAATAAACACTGTCTATAGCAGGTGGAGGTAATGTCTTATTATATACAAATGCTGTTTTGTGTTGTGTAACCTGGGGACAATTTAGCAGAAAATTTTGTACTTAGAAAAACCATGGTTTATGCAGAAAAGGAGAACCACGGATAATGAATTGTCTACATCTGAAAATACCACACTAGATCTGAAACACATGTCCTACCACATTGTCTTATGATTTCAAAAGCAAAGGAAGGAAGAGAGATTATTAAATTTAATTTCACTCTCTCATATCACTTTAAAACAGATGTTTAAAACCAAAAACGTATCCCTTCTTTCCAGTGGTTATTCCTAAATATTTCAGTACCGATGTTTTGTCACTCAAGACAAAACATACAAACAGTGGCCCTTATTCATCATGCAGCTAAGAAAGAACTATTGTAATTTTGTGCATGCAAAGCTCATTTTAGCTGAAAAAAAAATTAAAATAAAATATAAAATGCAAACAAACCAAAACCCTGCTGTGAGAAGCATGGGTTGTATGTGTGTACATGTATGTGCACAGGTGTAGCTGGTTGACTCCAGGGAAAGCCGATCCCTTAGGCCTTCCTCTCCAACAGTCTTTTACCTTCATTTCCACACAATCAAATGCTGGTATTTTCAAGAGAATATGGGTTAGCTGATGTGTGAACTATATATCTAAGAAGCCAGGAGCGGTCTGATGCATTTTTTCAAGACCAAAGCATACAGAGTTATTTCTTGCAGAGTTTAGGTAGGAGTGGACAAAAGGGAAACTCATTAAAGTTTTCAGGCTGCTGACATTTTGTGCAAATTATTCAACTGTCTTCACATTCCTACAAAACTGGAAAGGCAAAATTATGTGAATACTTGTGTAGGAGTATGGAGTCCAACAGACTTGACTGGAGTACTACAGCCTACATCACCGCATCACCGATAGATTACTGCAGTTCTGTGTTTCCAACTTCGAGATGCAAAGGAAGAGCAAACAACTGGTTTCTCATGAAACATATTTTGCTGATTTCATCCAATTTCATAATTATCAGCAATAGCACTTTTTCTTCCAAGTGATTTATAAATACTGACTAATTTGTTCTCACGATTGTCACAACAATCTGGATTTTACTCTCTCAGACTAAAAAATATCACTGAAGACAAGGAAACACTCAGTCAAATATTAATCAAAGGGTTCGTTTCTTCTGTGAAGTCAGCCTCAAAATGGCATTAGATCTCATCTGGGCAGTCCCTTATTTCCAGTGTAAGTCTAGTCACTAGGCACTTGTTCACTTGCTCCTTTTCTGAAGCGGGTTTCTCTGGAACCTTATTGCCAGAGGAGAGGAAGTTAAAAGAGAAAAAAAGAAAAAAGAAGCTTTCCATTGTTAGTGCAGCTGGTTTTGTAAGTTTACTTCAGCTTCTTTCCCATCCTTTTTAGTTAATGATTTGCTCTGCATACATTTAGGTGGAAATGTTTATAGAAATGATCTTTTCTTAAAATGTATGGTTATCTTCTCAAGTATGGCATGTATAAGTGTTGTCCAGAACTTTCTATTCAGGCAAGTACAAAATAGCTGCTCTTTTGTTCTCAGAAAAAAAGACGTCACAGAAAAGAAAGATGAACGGAATGAATGAGGTGCTCAGCCTAAGCCTTTAATGCTCATCAGAAGATCTGGCAAAGGTGTCCAAGGTTGTGGCTTTCCAGTCAGAGGGACCTGGGATGTACTTCTCTAAGGCAGAGACTGCTCTCTCCTGCAAGGGCATCACCCGCCCCAGTTTCAGCTGGCTGTCACAGTTTAGCCTGCTGAATGGAGTGGGACTACTCGTGGAGAAGACACTCTTTGTAAGCACGGCTGGTAATAGAGGACATGAAATGTGGTAGTGCTTCTCAAAGATCTTACCCCTTAGTACCAGATCAGCATAATCCTTGCTGCTTAGTAAACTCTCATGGAAATGTAACACAATGTATAATGATGATATTGAAAGTCTCAGAGCAGTTTTTGCTCTGAGTGCTGCTCTAAAACCCCATGGAGAAGTTTTGGGTTTTTTTTCTGCACTGTGCGTGTTGTGAATTAGCTCTGTGGGTAAAATTTCAGACACAAATAAGCATTTAAAAGCTTTTTTCTTGGGAAATGTAATGTTGCCTGTGTGCATATCCACGTGACCGCAATGGGATGTTTAGGAATCCAATTTCCATTTTGCTTTAGCACTCATTTAATAATCACAAGAGCTTTACTTTTAAGATATTTGCTTAAATTCAAATATTAAATATTAGTGAGGTTTTAATGTGAAAATAGTGTAAGAGCAGGTCTAGTTTAATTTAATCCAACATTGTGGTCACCTTGCAACTATCGCATAGAGAAGTCTGAAACATTATTAGTAGCTATAATTTGTGACTTACTATTGTCTGCAGGACAAAGAGTTAAACCCATTCACTGGGGCAAGAGGTGGCTATTAAATAGCAATGTTTCAAGGTTTTATAAAGCTACTGTAAAAGACTCAAAGCAGTTAAAATTTTTAATGTTTATGAAATTTATACAGGACTTTAAAATGGAAGGTGCAATTTAATGGATGGCACTAATACAAATTAGCCATTTTCAGCCCTTCTTCCTGAAAAATGAGATATTCTTTAATAATTGACTGAATTCTTCAGCACCCGCCACCTTTGAGACATTGTAGGTTATTGTCAAAAGATGACCGGAATACAGAGCCACTAAATATTTCATCTTAATGATAATGTATGCTTCAAAAGGTTTGAACTTTATATCGAGCTTTGAATTGACTTTTGATNTTTTTTTTTTTTTTTGCCACATTAACTTTGTGCCAGGAGCAGGGGTCAAAGCTAGTGTTTAAATTCAGACTTTTCTCTATTTATCGCTAGCAAAATGAGGATATCAGGGCATTTATTTATTTTTCTGTTAATTTTTAAAAGTTGTCTGGATCAAGTTCAACTAATTAAGTGTATTTTGAAGAGATGGATGGGATAAATGTCACCAGTGTTGCAAGTCAGTTATTTAAGTGAATTATGTCCTATTCCACTGAAGTCAATGGTAATTTTACCATCCCTAACACTTTGAAAGTTTTGTGCTGTACTCAGCTGAGCACCCAGCTGTGTCCTACCCAGCTACATGCATTTATTAGTCAGAGAATCGGCATTAAATACCGGTGACATAAGAGCCAAATGTCTGTCATAGTCATATGGGCTGTAGTTCAAGACAGTTTAAAATGTATTTCTTAGTTTTCATGATTGACTATAACACAAAACCAGGTAGTTCCTGCATGTCTAGAGATGTTTTTTCTTTTCTTTGTTTTTTTAAAGGAATTTAAGAAAACAGTTGTTGAAGCTTAATACAGACAAGTCTCACCAAGTTCTATTTCAATGGTATTTCAGAGTCCCAGTCCCATTACCCAAAATGGCTTCTGTATATGAAGCAGCAATTAATCTATGTGCGTTAAAAAAGAAAGTGAAGGTATTTTTTCTGATATATTGCTTTTTTTCCGCACTATATTTATTGTGTTTTTCAATGTTGAATTTAAGCTTTACAAATACACAAAGCACTATGCATGCATTGATACTTTATTTCAGTTTATAAACCTTTAAAAAAGGTCCAAGTTAATCTTGCAACGTAATCTTACCACTCACACAGGAAAATGACCATGATCTCTGCTGTTTAGAAATATAGGTATTTGCTCTTAAACATTGTTTTAGGGCATTAGGCCCTGCATTTGCCCCAGATAGGATGGTTAATTTTGACTGTTGTAAAAAATAGCCGTCTTCAGGCATTTACCCAGTGTCTGATTTCTAACTTAGCAGAATGGAAAAATGATACTGTTTTGTTATGTTATTGCAAGGCCTAAGTGCCAATAATGATTTTTCCCTCCTTGAACTTGAGAACTTCTCTTAAGACTGCTCCTGTTCAAAATAGAGAAATTAGGGCTTTTTGGAAAAAAAATATAGGCAATCCAACCATTTATATGCTCTGTGTCACACCTGCATCTTTTCAGAAACCAAAATGTTCTTAACTGCTACTTCCGTCAGGTACTTGCATTGTTTTTTACACTAGAAAAATAGGATGAAATTGCTCTAGTGTATTTTCTGCCTCAACTACAGAGCTGTGGGCCATGGTGCACTCACACTCAAGCGTCGATGAGAAGACAATGCATTCAACATTGTATAAACTTGAGCTGTGTGAAACAAATAAAATTTGGGATTTCATCCCACCTTCATTAAAGCTGATGTCAAGATTTTTGCTTTCTGAAGTGGTACAGGATGGTGCAGAAAGAGGAAGTTTGGGACTGAAGGATGATGCCAAAGTCTGTGAGAGGTAAACAGGAAGTCTCAATCGTGGAAAGAGAGGCAAAATGGTGGGAAAAAAAACCCAACCAAAAAACCCCCAATCAACTCAGAAAGCACAAAGTGTTGTTTGCTTTGCAATATTCAACTGAATGAAGCTTGGAAGCTAGAAATTTACTTGATCAAGGCAGCAAAAAAAAGAATGGAGAGGATGTCAAAACACATAAGCTGCAGCAGATCAGTGGATGTGCAGCTGCTGCAATTAAGCTCTTTAAAGGGCATGTGTTAAGTTGTGAAAGTTTGAAGTAAAAAATGTTTATTTTGCACAGTTATTCATTGTGTTGGGTGATGAACACTTGTAACACTATGCAAACAAGTGTGTTTTCTCTCTTGGTCCAAGACATTGACAAGAGTGCTGTGGATGGTGAATTCCTTCATTGCCTGGGGTCTGTGGGAACAGGGAGTAGGGGGGTCCTATTTGTTCTCTGAGCAGTAGAAATGGAGTATTTCTTGCTGTTCCCAGCACAGTGACAGACTGGGTTCTGCTCCACATGCCTTAAGAGAAGATGTTTCTTACCTCTCTTTTCTCTCTGTGCTATATACTATACCCATTTGCAGAGCAAAGTGTGGTGCTGTAATAACATTCATCATAGTATATCAGTCGGGTACACACATATTACATTCAAATTACCTTAATAACTTTAATCAAGTCTGTAATTAATGTAAAGCATTAAAGTATGCACTTATAGCATTACTGTATGTGTTTTGTTCAAGTGTAAGCAATAGAAAGGAGATTGAGGAGGAAGGCAGTATCAAGGTTAAATTCAAAGCTTCACTAAATGAACAACTCATGATCTTCCAAATATTCCTCAGATGTTTCATTATAACCGTTGACAGTAGTCCCATTGCTTCTCTCAGGGTCATTTGTGAGTTTGAAAGTACAGCAATGAAGCATAAAGTATCAGGATGAAAAACGGGAGAGGAAAAAATAGTGACCCCTTCTTTCAGCCCTCTGGCAAATACATATTTGCTGTTGGATATATTGAGCACAGCACGAAAGACTCTCATGAGAACTTTGTGTGAGGAAATGCACCGTGTCTGTCACTAAAAGAAAAAAAGAAACATGTCATCGCTCCAAGTGGTATTGATTAAAACAATAAGGATTTCCTGGTGCCAGCAGTTGAAACAACTGTGTGAAAAGTAGCGAAGAGGTATTACCGTATTGTTGCAACGTTCTCGGGAAAATTCCAAATAAACTGAAGGATTCCTGTCAATATTTGTATAAGGAAACATGCTGCTGCCTGATTTGGAGGCACTTTACACACGTGTGCACGCGCGTACACCCCCCCTGCATGCAAAATTCTTGAGAAACTTTATTACAACCGCGCAAAAAACCAAAACAAACAAAGAAACCAAAACTCAAAAAAAACCTACTCAGAGTTTAGTGCACTCTTTCTCATGCTAATATTTACAACATCGATCTCTTATTGTTGGTGTTTGATCTACATTTCTCCCAGCTCTGGTCAATGGAAAGAACAGCTGCTGAAGCCCCATATTGTGCAGGCAGCGTGCCTTTGTGTTCTGCAGCTGGGGAGTTCTCATATCCACAATAGCAACTCTGAGCACACTAAATTAGGAAAGATTATTGTTTCGTTTATTGACTACACAAGTTTAAAACAGCAAGTATATAGTTTGTTTCATGTTTTATTTGTTCGGGTCATTTTCACCAAAAGCAGGGCACATGGACACAAATATAGGGCAGCTGTACTTCCAGCCACCCCAGTAGGAAGAAAATTACAAACATTATTGAAATGAAACTGGATGGTTGGTTGCTTTCATGAGGCACAGACTCCCACCTGCCTTCTCCCAGCCATCCATTTGTGAAGACTTGCTGCAGGTTTTTTTTTTTTACGTCTTTTTGCATCCAAGCTCCTTCCTGATAAAGTGTTTATTCTATTGTACAATTCATTTTAAGTGAAACTGGTTTTACAGTGGAAGGGAAGACAAGCGGCTTCATTTTTTGAGCTCAGTTCTCCAAATGTTTCTTTCATGGAATGGTCTATAGAAAAAGGAAGGCAGCAATTTTAGCTGGAAGCAAATATCACTTCGGAGTACCAAAAAAAGGGAGGGGAGAAAAGGGAGAAAAATCTATTTAACACTTTAGGATATAATGGTATTCAAATAATATATTTTTCTGCCATTTATTCAGTTGGGAAGGAACTCAGTGAATAATAATAGCTGCTGTCAAAGATATTTATATTTAAGAGGGTCTTTATGTAAAATCATTTTTTTTATCAGGAGTGATTTTTCTCCAGGAGAAGTCTGCCATCTCCTAGCAACCGATATGGCTATTTTTTTTTAACAGATGCTGCAATAACAATGGGTGCCTAACCTTTATATGGAAGCATTTGCACATGTACAATCAGAACGCTTACGAATTCAAACCAAGTTGTTAAAGCGCTCCAAGGGAGACACTGGTTATCACTTTATCTACTATGCATCTCATCTACCCAAGATTTTATAATGGCAGCCATTTTAGCTGTAGCTGAGCACCTCCCAACGAGCTCCAAAACTAATTCTGCAAATGACCCACGCCTTCCCTTCCCTCTCACAGGAAACGAGGGGACTCATTTCACTGTTCGGTTTTTATTTCCTACTCTCTCTTTCCAATTGTGTCACTCCACTTGCAGAGCAGTAACACTTAAACTTGCTAGGTAAAGATTTCTTTAGATTTATAAACAATCTTTGTAAGCAATAGAGCACAAAGACCTGTATCTGCAGATGGATAATTAATTTTAAATCAATGTGACTGTAAATTAAGTATCTCTGACTAAGTGTAGGCTCTTCTACTTTCTCCACTTGGCTGCCTTTGGGCTCTGCAGATTCAGAAGATCTAGACAAGAGGAAAATCTGGCTAACTATAGCATGCCGGTGCTTGTTTTGGTGATTCACGCTTGCATGCCTGAAGTTTGGCCTGCATTGTGAACACCACATAACACCAGGAATGAGCTTTGTGAAAGAAAAAAAAAAAAGAGTAGCCATGCAAAAAACATGTGGTGCATGTGGTACCCCAGAAAAGGTGAGATCTAACTTCCAGGAGGTCAAAGCTCTCCAGAATGTCTCAGTTACTGCCCAAATGATGTTCTGTAACATGTTTCAGGAAGAGGCCTTCCAAATTTCTGCTCCTTTGCAGACATAGAAAGAAACATTGGTTTGGAAAGAGGGAGCAGCAGACTGAATGAATCCTCGGAAGTTATACATGATACATGGCCTCTGTTCCTGCTTCTAGGGCTGTTAATATCTTTCTGACATTTTGAATGACCCTTGAACAAAATACAGGAACGGTGTTGGCGGCAAGCATGTTGCTGGTGATATGAGCAAATGAAAGGAAAAGCCATGTCATTCCCATCAACAGCATGATGAAACTGATAATTTCTTATCAATATACCACAATGAGTAAACCAGATCCAAGTGAGAAGGAAAACGAGGAGCAGTTACAAGTAAATGTAGCCATGCTTTCTCTCCCTAAAGCTCTTCTAACAATTAAGTACAGAGCTAAATATTGAACTCCAGTACCCCCACCCTCGAACCTGCAGCTCAATGCTCTATTTAGCAGATTCATAGGAAGCGATGACAAATCCCCAGGTGTGATGAGAAACAAACCTTTCATTAAGCTTCTACATACTTCTCTGATCCTAGTTTATCCTCCTCTATTCTGCTATCAAATCCATTCAGAAGTGATGCATCAGATTCATAGCCTGAAAATAAGTACCTTTTTTTTCACTTGTGGTTGACCCAAAATTTGGTTGAAAAAAAAACCATCTTATATATGCATTTGTTGGTCAAAATATTTGAAAGTTGAGAAAGCAAATGGAAATGAGCCATTATGGAAGAGACTTTGCTTTCTAGTATTTGTAGCAACATTCTTGTTTTCCATCTCAAAACTGAAATGTTTAGAATCAGTCTGCTGTGTATTCTCTTTGCCTTTTCTCTAATTTTTGGCCAACTGCAATTCTTTCTGCATACATTTGGGTGGTTGAGCATTTTTAAAAACAGCCTTCTAGATCCTTGCTTTAAGTCAGAATATGGAGCTTTCTTTTTACAAAATTTATTTTTTACCATTACAGATGCTTCATTCCACTAATAAGACCGTTATGTTTGTTTATCTATAACTTTGAGATGACAATTTAGGTGTTTCCATATACATATATATATATACACACACATATATTTCATCATATAAAGATAGCTTTCGTTAGAGAGGCTGAATGGTAGGTCAGTACATACATTGAGGATGTATCAATACACACAAGTTTTGGACCCAGCAGTTCTTACTTTAAAGTACATTTTAACTTTAGAAGGTTTTACATAAATCCTTGCTGGAAAATATGTGTCCCAGAAAAAAGAAAAGGAAAACCGCAAAATCTTGATGTCAGGGAATTAAATAGTAGCCAGCATTTTTGAGAATCTGATGCCTGTCATTTGAGTGCTTAACCACAAATCTTTAATTTAGTCCTACTAAGAGAATTCATTAATATTAGATGAATTTCGTTCACTACATGAGTTATAGAATAATAAAACTAGAGAATAATTTGCAGTGGATTATTTACTTCAAAAGAGGAGTTGACAAATTTAGCCTCCTTTTCTGTTTGTGGAATACCAACCAGTGCTGAGAGGCCTCTGTTTCATAAGGATGTGAGATAAGAAAGGATGTCCTGGGTAATGGGGAGCAGCTATGACCTCCTGGGTAACAGCCCTCTGCTGTTGCTGGCAACCACATCATGTAAGTCTTAAAAAATTAGCCGGTTTGATCTTAAAAGTAGTTAAGCTGCTGTCTTACTTCTCTGGCAATTAGAAACCTTCTTCTAATTTTCCAGTCAAATCATACCCAAGACTATTATTTTTTTTTAATCATTCTTGGATGAATTTAGATTTTTCAGCTTTACTAGCTCTTAGTTTTCTCTAGTGTACACTCGTTTCTCAGCATCTGGTTTACTCAAATAAGCAAGCATCATCTAAATCTTCTTTCTATTCCCTGGACCACCCTAGGAACTCTTCTTTTGTATCTATTCAGATTTCTTACTTTTATTACAGTTTAACTTAATTCAGCTGTCTTTTCTAACTTCAGAGACAAATCACAATCAGTTGGTAAGTATTTAATAATCAACATTCGGTGTTAGTAGATCTCAAGTATTGTTTTTATTCATAATCTTTCTCTAAGCTTTTCTTTTTATTGTAGCTTACCTAAAATCTATTGATATCACAGTATCCAGCGGGCTGGATCCCACTTGTAATAAAAGGACAGAAAATGTTCCATTGTTTTCTCTTTTGAAGGTCTAATACTTGCAGAATTATCAGACAAGTAAAATTAGGTAATTTTAAAAGCATTTAAAGATATTTTTTTTTTCTGGGTCATACATGTAATGCCTAGGGTTATTGCTCTAGCAGTCATCCTGTTTTATTACAAATATATATTGGGTGATGATTCAAAATATATACAGTCTACCTTCTCTGTCTGGCCTGTCCTCTGTCTATTAAAACTTCGTTTCAATCCTTCTGCATGTTCTTCTTGCCACCTGCTATAAAATTGCTAGGCAGAAGTGTCTGGATGAATTATTCCCAACTGATTTCAATAGTATTTTGCTTTTGCTTACAAAATTAACTTTTTTGCCCTGTTACTTGCATCTGTAGCTACTCTATAATTAGCTGTTTCCTTTTCAGACATCCCAAGTGTCTCTACTTGATTTCAAGTTGAGTGAGTGCAGCACCTTGCAATAAATGAGGAAAGAGCTGCAAAGAGGAAATGTGACTTCTAGTGGTGATCTTGTCATCTATAGATCAGAGACCAAGGCATGATTTGCATTTGTCATATAGGGCCACAGGGCAGGATAAGGTTGTGGTGCTGAGCTGCAGATATATGAAGTAAAGACCTAAGGCAGAAAGCAGTTGTGCATGATTCTCTGGCTGTGCAATGCTTCTTGGATCTCTGACTTGTCACTGATGTTGTCCTTGCTCTTTCCCTAACTGTTTGCTATAGTTGCTTGCTGAACCAAGTTAGTTTTTATATGCTTTACCAAAGAGGCAAAGGTGAGAAGATAAGTAGCTCAGTTTTTCCTGTGTAATCCAACAAAGTACAACATATTGCCAGTGATCGAGAAAGCTTTTGATGAATGGAAGATGCAATTTTAAGAAAACTTTTGTGCCAGTAAATGCTGAACGTCAGACTCTGCAGGTGAGAAAATTGTTACTTTTTTCCAGCTGAAAGCGGAGGGAGAGCTGATCCTTCTTTCCTGGTTTCGGAAACATTGCTGCACTGGAGCATGCTTTCATCGTTGGCTGGTGTACTGAGAGCTCCCCCTCCTGTTTCGCTATACTTCTAAGTGCTTGCAGGTCTCACACCTCTGAATCATAAATTTCTGATGTCTTCCATTTTTTTCTGCCGTATGATATCCCAGCACAGAGAACACTTTTCAGTGCCAGTTAAGTATGCTGCCACAAGCTGAAGTGGTACACCTAACCTACGAGGATGAAGAGGAGGGGATGCTGCCCAGGACTTTCAAGTACAATTCTACACGTATTCACAGTTTTCCCATGTTTGACTTTGGGGTTATGACTTTAATCTTCCTTTATAAGTTTTCTAACTATAGGATGAAGACTGTAAATTTTCCTCCTGTCAGGAATTTAACAAAACACTTGGCAATTTTTTTTAAAAAAATTCCTGTGAATTTTTAGGGAAAAAAAAATTCTCAGACAACCAGATTTAAGAATTTTCTTCAGCTCAGATTCAAGGAGGAGCACCATGTAACGCTATGGAAAAGTAATCAGAGAGTATTGAGGAGGAAAAAGCTGTAACTATGAAAGAAAATTATATCAAAAGGGGTTGGATAGGTGTTGTTGGAAGTTTTCAGTTGTTACTGTTTCCTCAGCATAGAAGCTGAATCTTCTGAAGTGATGCTATAGAATGACACATATTTTGTGGAAACACGCGTAACAAAAGGTAACAAAAGAAACAAATATATCCACAGCCACCTAAGAGAGATGATGATCTTTGTTGAAGACTTTATTTAATTAATAAGCAATTAATATTTTAGTGAAGTTTCATATATATATCCTAGAGACTCCTGAAACAGAAAGTGGAGAACCACAGATGGTGTACATCGTCTTTAATGACTTGATTTCACTGGATACCTCACAGCCCATGAACAACTTCAAGGAGCCTCAAAGGTTGCTAAAGGAGAACAATTCCTAGTAATCATATCAGTAATTTGTCATTTCCTTCAAGCAAACAAGGATAGAGGACAGAAGATTCTGGAAATAACCTGCTGTGAAAGGGAAGGGATGAAAGAAAGAGACACTTGCTTTTGTAGAACATTGCTCACTTGTGTGAGAAAAGAGGGTTTGCAGTTTGAATGTCAATAGAAGGAAAATCAGGATTAAATATCTGTGGACATATGTAACATTCATATTACTTGCAATAAGACAACGTAAGAATTTACAAAAATTCAAAGTGCTTCATCCGACAGAGAAGAGTATTATATCTTTTTGTGACAAACAAAAAGAAACAGATCAGAAAATTAAAAAAAATCGTGGCTACAGATGTACCAGTGCCTATGACAGTTTTATTAATGCAGACAGAAGAAAGATCCAACCACTAGTTAATGAAACATTTAGATATTATCCTTTAAAGCTAAAAGTTAGGTTATTATAAAAAAAATATTCTCTATCATTTGATACAACATTTCACCATTTTTCCTTTCTTCTCTTTTGTATTTCACTTTCTTGTGTCCTTTTACCCATTCCTTTTATTAAAGCTCCGCATTTTGCCTACTTTTCAGTGATTTCCTGCTCCTCTACATCCCCCTTCCAGGCTTGTCTTCTGAATCAAATACTTCTATTCTGTTTTCTCACAGTAAACACGTTTATTGAAAGAAAATGGAATTGAGGCAGGATGGAGAAGGCTACAATCACAAAATCTTCCCTCTATCTGTAAGGTACAGAAGAAAGTGCATAAGAACTAATTTCCAAGAAATATAAGTAGGGTTAATGATGTTCTGGATCATCTGATGTTTTATTTTTTAAGTGTCCTTGCAATCCTTTTTTCCCTGATGAAGTTCTTCTGGAAAACTACTCAATTAGTTCCTCATTGTGAGTGAGAAGACAAGCTTTTTTCTCACTGAATTTATGTGTAAAACAAGGAAATTTTGAAAAAGAGAATCATTACTCATGTCTTAGGATTTTAGACATACATATACATTTTAAAGAAACTTGTATGAATAAGAAAACATCCCATTTGAGGGAAGGCCTTCCCTAATCTTGTTTGCTTGCATGGATTCATGGAGAGCAAGGAAGGAGTCAAGAGTTTTGCTTCTTTTTTCTTTTTTTTTTTTTGGTCTTTTCTTTTAATTTCCAAACAAGGTTTGCTTTTGCTGTTCACCCCTGCTGTACCATCTTTCATAGCCTTGCAAGAGATCAAGGAAACCTTTGGAAAGTTGTGGGAACGGGTGGATTGCAAAACAAAGTTTTGATGACACGAGAACTCGGCAAAACATAGCCTGAGAGCTGAGATTGGGCGCCTGTGAACCAGCACTGCTGTCTGGAAGGAAGCAGGGCCTCAGGAAGGATACGATGAGGCTGGGGCTTGCAAAGCACATTGTGTCTAGAACTGCAACTGAGACATTTCATTGCTTTAAGATTGTGTTTCGGTTTTGGCTGCAGAAAGAAAACTTAGGCTTTTTTGCTTTGAGACTGATACTTCAGGCTTGATAGTTATGTGAGCTTCTGTCTCCTTTGTTGCTGTGAAGCAAATAACATCTGAAGACACCAGTGCATCCCAGGTGCTGGGAATTTTACAGTCCCAGACTCTTAAGAATGGAGAGTCTGCTTCAAAACAACTCAATTTCAGGATAATTTCACTAGTGAATTGAACAGAAATAAGGTGTTCACATGCTCTGAATTGCCTGGCTTTTAGGTGTGTTTCCCAGAGGAAGTATTAGTGCATTAACTGCTACTCTCCTTCTCTTACACAGTTCACTTGTTTTCTAGAACTCCAGTCTACCCACAGGCACCACCGGCTCACACACAAAAAGGAGGGTTTCTGGAGCCCACTGCTGTAAGATTGCATAATTGCTCATGCAATTTAGTCAGCGGGGACAGGAGAATGAGGCTCCTTCACCGCCGTTGTGTGTAGGTATGCAGAGGAGTTATGTCTAAATAACAGCAGCAGCAGCCAATGAAGCATCTACATTTGGCTTGCTACTTAAATGGACAAAAAGGAGGATTTTTTTCCTACTTCTTCATTAAAGTAAGCAATTATGTGTTGTCTCTGCTTATTGCTATATACGGATTATAGGTAACTCAGGGCATAAAACCAGAAGAAGAATTTAAGACTGTATGAAACAGAGGGAAAAATGTATGGGAAGGTAGCATTGGAAGGATGAGAAAGAGGAAAGGGAAAGACTGAGATCATTACCCTGGAGATTAAAGAGCAATCCAAGATCTCTTCCAATCAGCCAGATGATAGGGGAAATGTTTTTATATGTTGCTGTTCATTTGTTTGCTTTTTTTTTGATATTTATTAATCATCCATACTACTGAATACAGACTAGGCAATAAACTTCTGGTATGGCTCCTTAAAAACCAGGTGATGTAACAATGACACTTTTTTTCAACTTTGTGCTTTTTCATTTAAGGCCAATGACTAGAAATGTTGACCTTGGGTATGCTGATGCCGACTTAGGGCTTCTGACTGCTTGCTTATTGATATGAGTTCCAGTATGATGGACCAGCCCCAGCTGTGTTTCACAGGGTATGGCAGCAGTACATACTGACTTAATAATTTCCTTTAGCAATAGTGTCACTAAGTTCCTGCAATCTTTAATTTTTTAACATAATTTGCATACATTTTACAAGAAATAATTTATATTTTAATTTTTAGTATTATAACTATTCACTCTAGAAGTGCATTTAGTTACTTTAAAAGTATCTCAAGTGACTTTCATCAATCTCAAACCTATACAGATTAGCAGAACAATCTCTGTGTCTTACTTAAACTGAAATTCTTCTTATTGAGAATAAGGAATGACAGTAGCAAGGCAGTTCAGTTAATATTTGACTACTGTCTGTGTTTTTTACTGTAATTATTTTTGTTGTCACACTGCTGTAAATCTGTGTACGTATGTACACTCTTGTAAAAAGAAAAACAACACTTCAAAATCTCTAAATTAAGCATCTAAAATAGAAAATGTTCAACATTTCTTATTTATTCAATTTTATTTTACCAATTCATTTCTTAGTAAAAAAACAAAACAAAACAAAACAAAAAACCACAACAGCTTTATTAATAAATTCCATGGTATTCTTGTATTATGGGAACAATATACTCTTAAGCGCTTCATGCATCTGAAATTTGTCTCGATGTGGCCCATCTATTTTAATTTAGGTCTGTCAGCAGAAAAAAAGAAGTAATTAAACTTGTGACTAGCATGGAGAAACATTTTACGTTCTAACACTGTAGCTTGATACCCAGTAGTTTCTTTATATTTCTTCCAGTTGTCAGATCAAAGTCTCTCAAGAACTATAACTCAGCCATGCTTTGATTAATTGCTTCACACAATGAATTTGCAAATTATATTTCTGAAGTGATTTATTCACTTTTTAACTTCCAAAACACACCCCCTCCCCCTCGTTTTGTTGTTTGGTTGGTTTTACGTACTCCAGTCTTTATTCGCAAATGTAGTCAGTCGACACTCTGCTAAAATATTTTTGAAAAATAACTGGTTATTTTATCCTTATCAAATTGGTGTAGACAGAGGTTTCCAATAAAGAGTGAAATTTTACCTGAATTACCAGTGCAATTAAACAGAACTATAAGAATCTTTTAAATTGCAGTCACTCACCAGTACTCCTGGTCAGGTCCTCAGCCTCAATGCTTTATACAAATACATGAAGTCCCTCCCTAAAAATTCCCAGCTGCAGATTTTGTAGGCTTGGGTTTTGTTCCCAATAGTGCAACTGGAATAGCTGAGCTAAGGCAACCTTTAAAATACATGTTCAAACCAAACATTTGGTTACTGTAGTTAGACATTGGTAAATAGTATTTAGGGAAGTAATAACTTGCCTGCACCAGTGATGTGCTTGTCTGGGCAAAGTTTAATATTTACATTTGTGGTTTCATTGTACAGTCTCATATGACATACTGCTGTTCGTGTTCAATCCATTTGCATTACATAGTGGTATCTAATCTTTGTCTAGTGGTGTTGTGTTTATAGATATAACTGTCTGTGCCTTCCCTACAACTTGATCTGACAAGCTCCTCAAAGAATGCTATGAGGTTATTTCCCTTGTTACCTCTATCTGATATCCTTAGCTCTGAATGTTTGAACAGGGCATCCATTCGCATCCTTTAGAAGTCATTTTGATCTACATGCTGCTTTGTTTTTCATTCAGGCACAAACCAAACAAGGACATGTGGGTGGAGGTAAGGGACCTGTAGTCAGGTCCTGATTGCAGATGTGTGACTGGGATACTGTCCCAAATACTCTCCTTCCTTCTCACAGCTGCAATTTCATTGTTTTGTCCACCCACATAAGAAACCACACAGAGTGAAATGGGCTGAAATCATAGAATCATAGAAACACAGGGTTGGAAAGGACTTACAAGGTCTTACAAAGTGGAACTATTCTGGCTTCCTTTTGAAGTACACTAGTAGCTCTCCATAAGACAAAACTCAGCTGTCTTTTGGGGAATAGTTCACTTCGAAAGGTCCCTGATATAGGAAAAATATGTAAGATTTCAATGAATTTAGTTCTTTGACACTCCTGGCAAGATTTGCGCTCTCAAATACCCCAGATGCCTTCACATCATGCTCCAGGACCTGCAACAACTTCCTTAGTAACACATAACTGCCATCTGTGCTGGTGGACAGAAGTGTTGATCTCATAATATTTTGAACTCTGAACCAGAAAAAAACATGCACACAAAAACTATTGTGTTCTAGGGCCACCTAGAACCTTGTATGTCTTCCCTGTCTTAGCTTGCTTGTGCTTTCTACCTTTAATTTTAAATAGACCCAATACTTCTGGGTATGTTCCTGGATAATGGTAGAGACAGGTCTATTACTATTTGTCAGGAAAAATTTTATAATAAATTTTCCTGATCTTTCTGGAACTTTGTGATATTCCAAAATTATGGAGGAGTTTTAGAAGACTGAAACCTTTTATGACCCCTGTGCAATAGAGTTTCCTCTTATATTGACATTTTGTTACTGAGATGCTAATTTAACCTAAAAAATGAACCTGGACAGCTGATAAGGAGTGTACATGTACAGAAATATCCTTTACAGACTGTTTGATTTGATCACTGAATCGTAAGCTGAGGAACTGTAGTTTCTTTAGTTTAAGTCTTGCCATTGTTGCATTTAATACTGTGTTCATATCACTTGTCAAACTTAATTTTAACATTAATATGGGCTCAGCCGGTGTCATAGAAGGGATCCTTAAAAAACAGATAGGTTGATTTTTACATAAGGTCCATTAGAAAATTCTCTCTTTATGATAAAAAAATTAGTGTCACCATTTCTGGGTTGAGACTTAAAAAACGAGTGCTAAATAACTTATTAAAAAACAATGCTAAAATAGCATTTAAAATGCTTATATGCTTATTATTAGGATATCAATGTGTCTTGTGTATTGAAGCAGGAAACTTAAGTGTGATGTTCTTCAGCCACGTAACAAGTATGTCAAAAAACTGCTATCATTGTAGAATAAATCAAAATATATAATACATTCCTGGAAGGACCTTATGTTTCTTAAACATAAGGTGTTTGTTTTTCACCACGTTTATATGTATCTGTGATGATATTTTTAAAGGGTCTGCTGGGATACATGGAGTGTACTTCCTTATAAAAAAATTAACAAATTTAAAAGTAATTATTTCTTTGTATCTCTTATTACTGCGGTGTGTGTAAATTCCTCTCTTGCTTGTTAAATACTGTCAAATCTACATAAACATATTTTATTTTATTTTATTTTATTTTATATTTTATTTTATTTTATTTTATTGCCTTACTACTCCCAATAGCCTGGTAAACAATTTGCAGTAATTTATAATTTAGCATTTAATGGACAGGAAGGCATCCAGATGGGTTTTGAATATCACTAGAGAAGGAGACTCCACATCCTTTCTGGGCAGCCTGTTCCAGTGCTCTGACACCCTCAAAGTAAAGAAGTTTATCCTCAAAACAGAGAGAACAAACACCAGCTTGTGTCTATTGACCCTTGTCCTGTTTNTAGAAACACAGGGTTGGAAAGGACTTACAAGGTCTTACAAAGTGGAACTATTCTGGCTTCCTTTTGAAGTACACTAGTAGCTCTCCATAAGACAAAACTCAGCTGTCTTTTGGGGAATAGTTCACTTCGAAAGGTCCCTGATATAGGAAAAATATGTAAGATTTCAATGAATTTAGTTCTTTGACACTCCTGGCAAGATTTGCGCTCTCAAATACCCCAGATGCCTTCACATCATGCTCCAGGACCTGCAACAACTTCCTTAGTAACACATAACTGCCATCTGTGCTGGTGGACAGAAGTGTTGATCTCATAATATTTTGAACTCTGAACCAGAAAAAAACATGCACACAAAAACTATTGTGTTCTAGGGCCACCTAGAACCTTGTATGTCTTCCCTGTCTTAGCTTGCTTGTGCTTTCTACCTTTAATTTTAAATAGACCCAATACTTCTGGGTATGTTCCTGGATAATGGTAGAGACAGGTCTATTACTATTTGTCAGGAAAAATTTTATAATAAATTTTCCTGATCTTTCTGGAACTTTGTGATATTCCAAAATTATGGAGGAGTTTTAGAAGACTGAAACCTTTTATGACCCCTGTGCAATAGAGTTTCCTCTTATATTGACATTTTGTTACTGAGATGCTAATTTAACCTAAAAAATGAACCTGGACAGCTGATAAGGAGTGTACATGTACAGAAATATCCTTTACAGACTGTTTGATTTGATCACTGAATCGTAAGCTGAGGAACTGTAGTTTCTTTAGTTTAAGTCTTGCCATTGTTGCATTTAATACTGTGTTCATATCACTTGTCAAACTTAATTTTAACATTAATATGGGCTCAGCCGGTGTCATAGAAGGGATCCTTAAAAAACAGATAGGTTGATTTTTACATAAGGTCCATTAGAAAATTCTCTCTTTATGATAAAAAAATTAGTGTCACCATTTCTGGGTTGAGACTTAAAAAACGAGTGCTAAATAACTTATTAAAAAACAATGCTAAAATAGCATTTAAAATGCTTATATGCTTATTATTAGGATATCAATGTGTCTTGTGTATTGAAGCAGGAAACTTAAGTGTGATGTTCTTCAGCCACGTAACAAGTATGTCAAAAAACTGCTATCATTGTAGAATAAATCAAAATATATAATACATTCCTGGAAGGACCTTATGTTTCTTAAACATAAGGTGTTTGTTTTTCACCACGTTTATATGTATCTGTGATGATATTTTTAAAGGGTCTGCTGGGATACATGGAGTGTACTTCCTTATAAAAAAATTAACAAATTTAAAAGTAATTATTTCTTTGTATCTCTTATTACTGCGGTGTGTGTAAATTCCTCTCTTGCTTGTTAAATACTGTCAAATCTACATNTCCAGGCTAAACAGAACCAGGTCTCTCAGCCTTTCCTCATAAGAGAAATGCTCCCGTCCCTTCCTTGATCATATTTGCAGCCCTCTGCTGGACTCTCTCCAGCAGTTCCCTGTCCGTCTTGAACTGGGGGGCCCAGAACTGGACACAGTACTCCAGATGCGTCCTTCCCAGGGCAGAGTAGAAGCGGAGGAAAACCTGGATTGTCAAACTGGAAGATTACCTTAGATTTTAATTATTTTTAAATTAAATAAAGCTAGATAATATTTCTTTTGAAGCATCATCTAGTTAGGGGAAAGAGACAGGTTAAAGCAGTTTCTTGTTTTTTATTTGGTTTTTCCGGTGATTTCCTTCCCCAGTACTTTCCCAACACTCCCTTCCTTGGGGATTGCCACTTGATTGGCTGTAAGAGAAAATCAGTAGGCTTGAGAATCAAGACCAGTTCCTTTATTTCAATAGCAACAGCCAAACAAGAAGTGGCTTCCACACTTTTGCTAGCACAACTATCAAACTGATGTGTGTGGGAAATCATCTGGTTTTATACAAGGACTCTCAATTGGTTTAAATTGACATGGTACTGCTGAATGATTCTGTGCTGATTTAGACAAGCTGAGGATTTGGCTGTTCTTATCTGAAAGAAGAAAATGGATTTAAAACTCAAAAATATGAGCAGGCACTTATTTGTGCTGAGCAAGTTTTTTTATAATGAGTTTCCAAAATCCTGGAGAAAGGTTTGTTGACTGCCTCCCCCAGCCTTAAGTGCACTTGAATGCCAGCGGAAAAAGTCTTAGGCCGTGACAGAGGAAGCAACTTATTGACAAAGCAACTCTTCTCTGAAGGACCAGAGAAAATAACCCTGAAACATCTGGTTTCCGTTTAGACCGGAAGCCCAGAAAAGTTGCTTTCCACTTAATTTTGGCATTTAGGATATACAAGCATCTATTTTTGTCTGGTTTCCAAAAGAAGTGAAGTTGCTGTCACCATCCTGCCTGTCACTCTGCTCACTCACATTTTTCTTTGCTTAATAACTTTGGAACCCACTGGCCAACTTCCAAATCAGACAGAGAGGTAGGTGTACAAAAGATACAAATTTCTCACATGGATCTTAAAAATAGCAACCAAGTAAAGAACCTACTTAATGCCTTTGGTGAGGATAAGGGATGGAGCATGAACTCGGGCAAAGATCAGAGAATTGGGGGCAAGTATGTTATGAATGGCTTAACTGGAAGTGGGGGGGTGGGATGGGGAAAGCACAACAATCCAAAATCTCTCATCATTGTTTACAATTTTTCTTTGGAGACCAAGAAACCTACACACAACGTTACTCACAGCTGACAGACCGGTCCTCTAATGTTTAATGAGGCACAAACACTGACTCAAGTTTTCCCCACAGTTAGGACATATAATTGTCATTCTACTGCATGGACTACTCGGTATACAAAAAGTATTCATAAAAATTAAGTTGCTGCTTTATTCTAATTTGGTTAAAACAGTAAAGAACCACATGATACAAATCCACTGGAAATTAGTCTTTTGGGGTTTAGAGTCTCATGTTAGATCAAGAGATAGGTGTGGGTCACAATCAGAGGGTTTCTGTCCGTTTGAGTGTTTACAGTAATGCCTGTTTCAGGATCTCTTGATTACTTTATGTTTAGCAACTTAAACTACTTGTCCATATTCAAATCACTTCCTAAAGCATTTTCTCTGAGTTGTCTTTTAACATTTAATCTGCAACATAAAAGGAATAAGATATACTTATTTATAATCTATTTCAAAGCATATCAACACTGATTGAACTGTTGCGGCCTTCCATGCACACAAATCCTTGCACATGATGAGGGACATTAGGCCAAAACCCATTTTCCTCCCATTTTTGCCATATACTGCAAGGGGGTTTGGACATGAACTGCATGATTAGACTGAAGCTTCATGGCCTCTGGGGAGAAAGGCAGAGTAGCATTAGACTGGAAAAAAGAAATAATTTCTTTCTGCCTTATTAGTCTTTTCCCAAGTTGTGAATTTACTTTATTTTATTTTAAATTAATGCAGCTCATTTGAGCAAAGCTGTTCATATTTTCTGGCCTTGCACTTTTCACTTCTTTACTTCTTTGGCCCAGCACATTTTTGGCATGCATAGGCAAAGCTGAGGCATTAACACAAGAAGTCTCCAAGGATGGGACCCAAAGGAGCAGACTCCCCTCCCCATACCTGCAGGTCTGTGCCTCGAGGGCGGCAAGTGGCTTTGGGCAACTTGTCTACTCTGCTGCCTTACCAGAGCTCACATGATTCCAGTGCAGTGCTGGGATTTCTGCCTTTTGCACTGCGTGAAGAAAAAGCAGAAAAAAAGAGACATCTATGCATCTGCAGTCCATGGTCTTGCTCTCTCTTCCATGATCTAGCCTCAGGTAATCTTGCTGTATGATCTGATGCAGAATGTGGTTTGGCTTCCATTTCCTCATCTGTGTTATCTCTTTTTTTAAAAAGAATATTTCCAATTCCAGGAAACCTGGGGATAAGAAACCTTTGTATTTGCTCTCTTCTTGGTTCCTGTCTCCCTGCACATTTTTCTGCAGTTCTGGGGACATAAACCTTGCCATCCCTGCCTTTTTTTTCCTTCTATGCATTGCTCCCTGTGTTGCTTTGCTACAATTGTTTGTGAGACAGAGTAAGCACTAGAGTAGGGTAAAGGAAAAATGACTTTTCTTTTGTAAGAGTTTTGGGGTTTGTTTGGGTTTTTTTAAACCTGGAAGATTGTCTGACTTGACTCACCTTGCCCAGCTGAAAGGATAGACTGGAGGAAGCTTTATGGTGGAGAAACAAGGAAAACTTTAAGTCAGCCTGACCTCTGAGACAGATGTAACCACAATGTTAGAGGAGGACACTGAGCACTGTGTGCCTGTACTTGAGAAATTTACTATGAAATTTATCTTCTCCTCTGGTGGACAGTCAAAATCTGGTCTCTGTTGTACCAATACCTCAGATTGGGAAAACGTTTATACAAGGCTGAGCAAACTGTGGTTGTTCAGAAGTTAATTGCAATTATTTTCTCCATTTTCTATTAATCTTTAAGCTCCTTTATGATACCTATTTTGGTGTTCATGAATAAAATAAAATGGTAGGAATGAGCAAAATTTCCCATGTATGGATAACAAATACCTGTTTTAAAGGAAGGTCTTTATATTCAGATCCTGTCCCTTCTGTAAAACACTCCCCATGGTATACCATTATGTTAAACCAATAAAGAGGAAAATGGTATTCCACGCACATGTGAGCTAATAACAACTGGCATGCAGAACATAAACACCACAGTGGGTCACACTAAGGCAGACTGGCAAGCTGCTGTGCTAGCTTAGTTTCCAAATGCCTGAAGATAATTGCCCCAGTATATCCATGCAAAACTTACAAAGAAAAAAATAAGATTATCCCAAGCATGAAACTAGCTGGAAAATTACTCAGCAGTGTTATTGAAAACTCATTTTACCTGCTGTGATATTTAGCTAATATGATTAGTGACATTAAGATGGAGACTTCTGGTATAGTTTGGAAATAGACTCCAACCTACCTATCACAGTGGGAAATTTATTTTGTTCTGTAACATATCAGTGTTTGCTGCCTGCATGAAATCTCTTAAACATCCACTTCTACTTTCTTATATCACTAGTGTCAAATTCAGTACTGATTCATGTGCAATATATAGTTCAGAACCTCCACACTCAGTGAAAATAGTAAGAACACTAAGAGAAGTGTTATTTCAATAATTAATTACAGGGAGCAAAGGTGAAAATAATTTTTAAAATGATTTACAATAGATTTGCATGCACAAAATATTATTTTCATGCTGAGCTCATTTTCAAGCTTTTACATGGGTGAAGACTATTCTATTTATATGAATAAAGAGGTTGAAATAATGATGAATAGTTTTAATGGTTTTCCCTTTTCTTGAAACTATTTCCTTGCACTTCAGTCCTCACTGACCATACCATCTTCCTGCTTAATCTAGTAATTACACTTCCCTCTTTCTTACAAAGTCTATAATAATATCAATGATTATAATAAAATAATATCATGTAACTAGAGCACCTGGGGCCTGCAGCCGTAACAAAGACCTCATGTGGCGAGGTCTTTAAAAAAAAAAAAGCACAGAACTGGAAATTAGTTTTCCCTTTCACAGCTTCTCAAGAGAATATGTTGCAAGATGGGAGATAACAGATAATACACATTTATGGGGAGACTGCAAGAGAACAATGATATCAAATAAGGCATATATGTATGAAGATCAGGCTATCTCTGAACGAGGTAGTGTCCACTTTGATAAATACTAAAGCACGTACTAACTTGAAGATCAGGAGGTTAATGCCTTTTTGTAAAGTGTATTAGAAATTGACCATATAGCAGGTGAAAGCTTGCAGATTCAGTTCACAGAAGATAGAAACTTTTCAAGACTGTTGGTATGTTTGTACGAAATCCGGCAAGTGGTAGGGAATGGTTTAATTAAAGCACTAAAATACTTAGGTGAGAATGAGGTACCCAGGCTTCTTGTACAAAAGCATGGACAAAATTAGGCATCTTGGAATAGAGGGAGGGAGCTACCTGGGGTCGGTAAATGGGTGTAATATTACCTAATTCTAACTAGTGGGAAGACTGGGGATATATCTTAACTCCCATTCACTGTTTTTTCTCACTTGCAGTTTCTGGAAATGCTTCTGTACATGTGTATGAAGCAGCCCAGAATGCAAGCTCTGCCCAGGAGGTGGGAACATACAACATTTTAAAGAGGAGTCACTCATTTTTATCCACTGTTTTTAACAGAGCTTTAACATCTCTCTCTGAGTCTGTGTGTATATATACACATATATAAGTAGATATTTGGTTCTGGGGAACAGAATCCAGATCTCCTCTTGTAAACCAAGTGCTACAACTATGAGGTTACAGCTAGGCTTCATCTGCTGTTCTTTCACAGAGTCACAGGATGATAGAAAAACTGAGGTTAAAAGAGACTTCCTGAGGTCATCTCCAGTCCCCTGCACAAAGCAGGCTCAGTTAGGTCAGGTGGCTGGGAGACTTGCCCAGTAAATTATTTAGTATCTCTAATTCCACAGCCTTTCTGGGCAACCTGCTCAGGCATCCAACCATCTCCATGCTACATTCCTCCTCCCTTCTCCCCCCGCCCCTCCATCTAAAGAGAATTTCCTGTTTTTCAATTTGTACCCATCATTTCTCATGCCATCAGTGCATGAGATATTCTGTGCTCTTCCTCAGAGAAGAGTCTGGCTCTGTCATCTCTGCATCCTTCCATTTGGCAGCTGCAGGGAGCAGTACGATTGTCCCTTCACCTTTTCCTCTCAAGGCTGAATAAACCCAGTTCTCTCAGCCTCTCCTCGTATGTTACGTACTCATCTTGCTCCCTCTCCTCTGGACTTGCTCTAGTCTCTCAACATCTTTCTTTCAGAGGGGTGCCTAAAACTGGAGAGTGCAGGTGTAGCCTCACAAGTGCCAAATAAAGAGGAATAGACACTTCTTTTGACCTGCTCACTACAATTAACTACTGTGCACAGTGACACTGCTTCATCAGTATTCGTTTGATACTACCTTTTTTTTGAATAATCTGTATCCTGGGGGTTATAACATTCTGATAGTTGTAGATTTGTATTATTCCAATAAGGGAGGCAGCTGAACTGAGGTTTTATCTTAACGGGAAGCAGCATACTTTATGTAGGTCCTAATGCCATGTGTGGGTGCTAGGCATGCTCTGAGAAATCTTGTTGGATCATGATGTCAAAACAGGTAGAGGAGCATCTAATATTTTCATGCTGGTCTGGTTTAGGTAAGAAGAATGTATTTGTTGACTTAGTCTTGTGAAAGCTGAGAACCCTCTAACCCTCTGTGCATTCCGGACTACCACAAAACTCCACACACTTACCAAAGAAGCTTAAGTAGCTCTCGGATTAGACAGCAGCTGAAAAAGACATTGTCATATATGCCTAAATTCTGCTTAAGTCCAATGTTTGAGCTGCCTCTAGTTGCTTTCGGCTTGCACTGCCCTCAGGGATATCTCAGAAGACAGTTCATGCACAGGCAACACAACCTTCCCCCCAAAAAGGACAAGAAGCTAGAGACAGACTATACCAATAGTCAAGGTATGCATAGGGACAGATAAGAAAATAGAGTATGTGGTGTGCCTTGAGGCTTCCCAACATTTTAGGTCACTAGACAACAGCATTCTTCCCATGACTTCTGGATAATAAGCTCCCCATCTTTTTTTTTTTTTTTTTTTTTTTTTTATTCATTCAACCCCACTCTCAGCACGTTTCAGGCTGAATCTCCTCTTTCCACATGGAGGAGATATATCTGTGCCTACCAAAGCAATATGCTGTTGCCAACAAGTTGCAGGAGAAAAGAGTGTGAGCAGGAGCTGGTCTCCAGCTTAATACTCCCTACTTTGCAATCCCCTTCCTTCAGAGCTGGGATGGCCCATCACTGGCATGTACAGAACAAAAAGCAGGGTTAAAAGTGAGGGAAATGGTCCCATGGGCACGCATTGCTGGGGCTGGGGAGCCTGCTGGTAAGCCTTGAAAAGCTGAATCATTTCTAGAGAAGGTGTTTGGAGGTGCAGTTGTGCCAAGGGCTCTGAGCTAGCTGAGGCTGGCCACGTTGCTCTCATGGCTGACACGAGGTCAAGTGGCCTCTTTCAGAGCAGAGCAGGATTTGAACGGTCCCACAGTGTTCCTCCAGTCAAGCTCTCTCACGGGTACGGTTGATTTTCCTCTTGAATAAACCAGCATTGACTTTAGCAACACACTTAATTTACCTAAGACTTTATCAATGTTATCAGCTGTATCTTAAAACAAATGCATGTTTTTGTATGAAATTGCATACGATTTAGTCCTTTATCTCTGCTCTGAGGAACAGTACTGACTAAACAGAAACACCGGACAACAGTACATGAAACTCCAGTTGCTTATTTGCTGTGTTTTTATGTTACTGTCTGAGAAGGTTTGAAGGGTGGACCTCCTCTTGTCCCTCTGCTTCCACTACAGGCAGGAAAGCGCTTCAGCAGTAAGTCACGTTTCACTTGTTTACTCTCATCAAGACCTTTCTGTTGCGTAATTCTTTTGTTTTTTACTGTTGTAATCTCTGATGCACATGGATCCCAGACAATGTAGATGACCCGTGTGGGATGCACTAGGTTCTCTGTCAAGATATTGTTGTCCCATGCTGGCTGGGAGCCAGGTTTAGTACTAAGCAGAAAAAAAAAAAAAAAAGAAAAAAAAAGAAAAAAAAAGAACAATGGAGATAAATTTAGATGCTGTTGGGAAAAAGCATCCAGCACAGTGTCCATCCCAGCCCTTTGAAGCGACGCCCACAAAGCAGTTTCCTTTGACTTTCTCAGGGATTCCCAGATACTCACAGTAACTTATGCAACCATAGCAGACACCACCTGACTAACATTTGGCTAACCCTTTGCAATCTCATTCCAAATGCAAGCTTGGAAACAAAGTGTGGTGTCATAACCTAGAGCTTCACTGTGTGCACAGTGAACACAACTGGAAACAGCTGGAGTGCTGATGTTGGTACCAGAGATACCAAGGCAAATTGGACCCCTGGCTGCACAAACTCCCCTGCCAGAAAAAAAAAAAAAAAAGAAGTGACAGTGATTTCCATGCTCTCCAAGCAGCAGTGTTCCACAGGCCTTAATTTAATTTAAGAGAGCAAGAGCCTCTACTAACACAGAGTTTCCTGCTAATAGCACCTTTAAAATATTGTTAATCAGTGACTTTGTATACCTATGGATTAGTTTGATTAATAGCTTAGTGACATTACTGTCCTTCAATGGCTCCATGGACTAAGCTAAATTGATCACTACATCCAATTCTGTAATACTAGCATTTCTATACAGATGTGTTGTTTAATTGTG
This sequence comes from Nycticryphes semicollaris, assembly GCA_013400055.1. NCBI lineage: Eukaryota > Metazoa > Chordata > Aves > Charadriiformes > Rostratulidae > Nycticryphes > Nycticryphes semicollaris. The sequence goes on along the minus strand of VXBJ01001856.1, from coordinate 191,130 downwards.
GTGCTTCCACTAAGCAAGCTTCTTCAGTAAAATTCTGAGGGCTGAGGCAGGCCTTGGCCCCCTTGTGCTTTATATTTTTCTTGAATGACTCAATTTTTAAGGGTTCTTTCCCTATGTTTTGAAGATTCACGATCAGTTACTGATGAAACATTTCTCTTCAGAAAGAAAACTCTATGTAACATATGGTTTTGAGGGGTATATACCCATTCTGTATTTGGGCATATAATATGAGCACCTTAAATAATGGAAATGCATGTTCCTTTTTCATTGTGTGCTTATTAAAGTCAAACCCTGAGTAATGTAATCTTATGTAAGTAAAGCTATACATAAAAATAGTAACAAGTGCCTTCAGTTTTTCATTCAGACACTCAAATCGCTGCATTAAAAAGTAGCAGGCAATATTAGATTAATTTGAGACCTTGTTTGCTGTTGTAACTATTAATATAACAAATTTAGATACTGTCAGGCTACAGGTACTCTCCTTTTTTTTTTTTTTTTGTTAATTGCATTGGTTTACAGAATATAAATGTAATTTGCATTTCCATGACAGTTCTTATCTAAGAGTCCAAAGTAGTGTTTGCCAAAGCAGCACAAGACTTTTATTTATTTTTACTTTGTAAAGTTATAATTCACGTCTTGTAAATTTTTGTCCTATTAATTAAGTTGCTTTGTCCTAAAATAACTGATTTTTTTGACAAGATAAAATAACTTTCATTTTAACATCATGTAATTTAAATACTGGATTTTTTTTTTTTCATTTTGAAATGGTATTTTGTTATAGACTTTAAGATTTTTAAAAATAAACCACTTTGTTTCATGTAAAAAAATATTATTCAGTTGCAAATTATTTCCTTTTTATTTTAATTTCCTCACAAACGTATAAAACATGAATAATAAGCAAGTCACAAAGTTTCTTTCTGATATAAGCAGAAACTAAAAGAAAGAAAAGGTACCCTCACCAGCCCAATAATAATTTGTTCTTCAACACACTGTTACTCTATGGGCAAAAAACTCTTTGGGGTGAAATTTGCATGACAGGATTTAATTTTGGGGGTTTGAAGGCAGGTAGTATTTTTCTATTTCTCTCATTCTGATGTCAAACCAAGTCACAACAAAAAAAATTTGCCATCATTTAATGGAAAAAATACTGGGGTGAAGGGTTAAAGTGAAGACCTTGAATAGCATCCTACTTGGAAAATGAATATAAGGAGAGTTTTAGCTGGAGTTATAAGCTTACAAGCTATTTCAGCACACAGCGGTCTTCAAGGATTTCAACAGTACCACGAGACCCATAAAATTATTTGATACATAATTTGGTGAAATTTGAAAGCTTTTCCTGTGCAGATGTTTTGTTTATCTGACTATAAAAACTCTTTGACCTTAACCTTGGTAAATAGGTATTGTACTTTTTTCAGTGTGCGTATATGTTGTTTTCATTTTATTTTTAACTTGAATGCCTGTCATTTAATAAAAACCTATGACTTTAAAAGTACCAGACTTTATTAATCCACTTAAAGGCTTAACCATCTATAAAAATGTACTATGCAAATTGGACTTTTTCCCTTCTTCAGTCATCACAGCCAAACACATAAAGCTTGGGGAAATTTATGCATTTTGACCATCTCTAAATCGTTAGAGGCCAAACCAATTTAAATAGCAATCAGTGACCAAGAACACCCTTTGCTCTCTAAGTTTTTTTTTTTCCTTGGTATTCTAATTATTTAATTCAAGCTTGTTACGTTCAGCTCTGCTGGATGCTCTGCAGTCTGAATTCATTCTGTCTTGTTTAATTTGCCTTTTTCCTCTGCCATTAGATTGTTAGCTCTCCAGATGAGAACAGAGCACTAACTCACTGCTGCATAGTATGCGCAGAAGATGTTTCTTAAACTGTTAAAAAAGGTGGGAAGATCCTTTGGACTTGACATTTGGGGCAGAGGTTTTGTGCCTAGTTTAATTGCTTTCCTGGCAGGGATCATTATCGCTAAGTTTTCGCACTTGTAAGACTGGATTCCTCCCATTTTACATGTTTGGTGGTCATAAAGAAAATAAACCCAGCATGTAAAGATTTATTTTATTAATTTTTCACTGCCTACAGTGGAGTCAAAGTATGTTCCTGAAATCTGTGGAGTCCATGAGATCTCTGGATGTGATCACAGTGAAAGTGGGAAGGAACTCCAAATGTATCTGAAGGTTATTTTTGGAAGTGGCATCTCAGAGCAGGATGGAGACACAAACATGTTATTCTCAAAATCTGTAACATAACCAGCTCACTAAAAAGCAACATTTCCCCTAAGTTGTTAATTGTCTGCCAATTTAGAATTTGCATAGGTTTAAACCCTCAACATAATGTTTATTTTTTTTCTGTTGGAAAAGTTGGCAGAGGTGTTTAACTCCTGTGTCACTTTTACTACCAACTTTGTGCAAGAACTGGGCTCTGAAGTCATCACTGGGAAGAGGTAGAAAAATCAGCTACTGGGCAGATTTTTTGTGTGTGTGTCACTCATGAAGTATATGATGTTATAGCTGCTATATGCAAAAAATGCATCTTTTATAGATAGCTCTTCTGATGTCTTGAAGTGTCCTCAACTCATTACAGCTTTTGACTTGTTCCAGCCTTCAGATTAAAATGGTTCAGGTTACATCATTTTAAACTGCACAAAGGGTCAAGAGACCATATCATTTCAATGAGGCCACAGTTCATTTGCTTTGGCTCAGGAAAGCTGGAGGATGAAATAAATATTAATAGTCACAGTTTGAAAGAAGGATTGCAGCTTTGGTATTACGATGAAGTGAAACATTTTGTACATGATGCAGCAAAATAATCACTGGATTTTTGCCAGTTTGAAGGAAGTAGAAGGGAGAGAAAATGAAGAGAAAAAAAAAATATTCAAAAATGCACCTGGTACCTAATGCTTTTTAAAGAAAATTTCATTATGGGGAGAAGCAATATTTGCTTTTTTGCTTTTTGCTTCATGTAGTTGAAATCGGTCCATTAAGAGGGTGGGAGAAAAGATTAATAGGTAAATTCAGCATGCTGCCTCCTTCATGTAGTTAATGTGCTTAATCTTACCTGGGTGATGAGCTGCATTTACACTGACAATGACTGGAGAGAGGAAGAGAGGTTAAATATGTGGTTAGGGGAACAAAGTTAATGAGAGCATATTACAGGATTTTACAAAAATCATATATTACTGTTCATTTAATTTTAGTCCTTGGGACAATTACATCCCTGGTGTAATCTCATTAAGCTAATGAGATCACATCGGGGATGATTTTGGCTCCTGTATTTGAAGTTTTTAAATGGTGGTGTTATTGCAATTTTCTTCTTTGCTTGAAAAGTGAATGAGCTTTGGAAGCCTGAGAAAAGAGTATTTTTAAGTCTGATGGAGACCAGTGCAATAGGGAGGATACACAGTAGACTATTGAGCTAGTACATTTTTACCTCTCTTTGTCCTTGTCCAAAACATTATTTAAAGTTTGTTTATTAACTTTGCACTTCTGTATGTGGAGGAACTGTTGCCATCTGCAAGCCAGAGTCTGAAAAATGTGAGGCACCTACCTCTGCCTAAAAAGCGTTCAATTTCACCTTTAGGCATGACTGACACCCTTAAAGTCACCCTCAGCTGCATTGATCCACTTCAATACCCTGTCAGTGTTTGAGTAGCTAAGTGTACGCAGCTTTGGTGGTGTCTTAGTCACCGTACCTGCTGACCATCCCACAGTAGGTTTCTAAACTAAAACAAAAGCTTCCCAGTCTCCAAAACATGGCTACTCTAATCCATCATTCATCTACTTCTGTCTCTTGTGAGTTTGATGCATAAAACATACACAACATGCTCTTCTTGTGATGATTTCTGGTTTTTTGTCCTTGACAGTAGCATGATCAAGTTAACTGTAACAAGATGTATCCAAGTCCTTTCTTTTGATGACAAGACTTCATATTTAACTTTGTGAGAGCTCCAGCCATCAAGCTGTTGGAGTTTTATTTCATGTAAGTGACAGGGTAGTCACTGGAGCTGGGACTTGCACCAGCATCTTGGTCTTAAGCACTGGAGGACAGTAATTCTTTCCATGTGTGGTCCAGTGAACAAAATGGAGTTCTTTTAACTGGTTGAATGACATGGACGGGATTATGCTACTGGAATGACCAGTAGCCTAATATTCAGTAACATAATATTCAGCAACTAACTGCTAAGGGTAATCTCTTACAAAGTGAGTTCAGATTACTCCTTCTGTGCAGTTGCAAAACAGATTATTTAGATTCAAGTCTCTTAAAGCACAGGTGAGTGATCCAAGGAAGCATCTGCTTGATGGCTTCTCTGACTTTCTGTGCCTTTTCACTGATAAAGAAAACTAGACATAAATGCCCTTAGAGTAAATTCATGCCTGACAGTCTGTCTCACTGCAGAGAAACATTGACTGGTGTTTCACATAGATCATGTCAGTGTGACAGAGGGATAAGCACTGATTCTGAATATTAGTCTTTGTTAAATTGTGCACAATCCTGCTTAGCTAGTTTTTGAGGTATCTGACTGTGCCCATGTTTAAGGGCTAAAGCAATAGAATACAGAATAAGGCTGCAGCATAGCAATTCTCCAATTATTCCTGTTTGCCAGAACCAACAAGTGATCCAGGGATTTCTGAGAGTTATGCCAGCAAATCAAATCTGCCATATTTTGTTGGGGTTAGCTCAGTAAGGTTCCATGTAAAATAAATTAAACTTCTACGAAACCTATCCTAAAACTTACACTAATAATCCTTCAGCATTTTTTAATTACTCTGTATTGCTCTTATTTCTCAATAAATCTGGGAATGGTTAGAAAATCCCTGTAGATTTTTTTTTCTGATATTTTCGCGTAGATATTACAGGAATTTTCCAGCTGAGATATAATAACATTATTTCCTTCCAGCTTACCTTCTTGTTCTACTCCAGCACACTGACAATGAACATGTTCTCAGAACGCACACCCAGCTGCGCTTTCCTTTTATTACTTATGACAATCTTCAGAGTGCATAGGAGACATTAATTTTTTCTCCCAGACCTTATTCTTTATTTGTCATGACAGTGACACAATGCTCAAGACCTTGATGATCTTATGTAATTTCATTTTTGCTATCAATAATACTTTAGACACATAAACCCCTCTCTCCTCCTTCTGCCCTTTCCTCACTGATGTGCTTGTGAATTTTTCAACAAGATGCAAGATATGTAAACCTGTTACTTTCCTAATTATTGGGATTGTTTTACCTGGTATTATAATTATGTGATGTTTATTTCTGTTTCACTCTAGTGCTTCTTTGCTATAGTAGAGAAGGAGGTTAGGCTATATAATCTCATTCTTCTGTTCAGCTGGATTTTGATCTTGAGCAAAGCTGGTTAAATTTTGGAATATCTATTCTTTAGGAAATTCTGAGATTTATGGTTTTGTTTGTTTGTTTGTTTTGGTGTGGGTTTGTGGGGTTTTTTTTGTGTTGGGATTTGTTTATTTTTTCTTACATTCCAAAATTGACTGAAACTTTGACCTAATAAAAGGAGACCAACAGATATGTTCTGCCTAGAGAGCATTGAAATACCGTGCTCTGATTCTGACCTGTAATTTTTTTATTCCACTTTTGACTAAAAAAAAAAGTTATTAAAAATTAAATCCAGTTTTGACATTATCAGTATTTTCTATCAGAATTTTAGAAACAAAATAGTCCCTGAATCAGGATATTTCCTCACATATTTTTTTTTCCTGTGAATGAAACATTTTCTAATGGAAGACCTCTTTTTTGTTTTTCTATTTTTTTTCCCTTGAACCCTTCTTGCTCTACTGTGGAGCTGATAAGGTCTTGGAAGGTGTAGAATTCAGCTGAAATCAAAGAGGAGCCTAATCCGTTCAGGAGGCACCTTGGCCCCGGGGCAGATTTTGGGGGAAAGAGCAAGGAAACCCTGGTGGTGTCCTGAAGGCAGGAAGGCTTCTGCCTGGACGGGGTGGGCAGGACTGCCTGGGACCTGGGCGCTGGCTCTTCCCTCTTGATCACTATATCGGGTTTAAGGTACTTAAGTAAAACAAACAAACAGAAAAGGAGGTAAAAGGGCATTCCTGGTGCTCAGATAGTGATGAGAAGGAGTAAAGTATGCTATTGCAAGCCCGAGGGAGATATATGGTTACCCAAAGGTGGAAGTAAACAAAAAGGCTGAGTACAATTTGTGTCTGGTTGAAAATGTGTTTTTCCTTTTTNTGTGAAAATGTTTTTTTTCTTTTTTTTTTTTTTTTTTTTTTTTCTTTGTGACACAGGGATTGGAGAGTTAAGAGTATGGGAACATTTGATTTTATGTTACTGAATTCAGGAGCCTTTGTGGGTTACATTTCTTACTGTAATAGATGCTTCATTTTGTGTTCTTTAACATCTACGAGGCTCCCAGTGCAGATGAATGAACTCTGCCATCATTCCAAGCACATCACCTTTATATCTTCTTGTCGGGCGGTTACAGTTATTAACTGCAGTGTTTAAAATTCACGTTCTTTTTTGAAGAAAGCCCTGACTATAAGATAGAACAAATTGCAAGTAGTATGTATAGTGCAGCAGTGTTAAAACTGCTGTCAGCATCCCAATGTGGCCATATGTCTGACATAAAGTACACAAAAGAAAGTGTTGAGGATTGGAGCACAGTCTAATGATAAGTAGGCCGTTTAAACAATAAGCCTCTCAAGTGAGCAATATACATTCTGTTCTGTTTTTCTTACTTTGTGCTGCTTTAAATCAAAGTCCACGGGTCTGCTATTGCTGGGAGGTTGGACATGTTTGCAAGTAAATCGGCCCTCTGCCAAGTAACTAGAGCTCACTCTTGGTAAAGGAAGAACATTGTTCACTAAAATAGTTTGTCTTTTGATGCCAAAGGAAATCAAATTGTAATCAAGGGCTGAGAACGGACTGAAGTCATAAAGGCTGGCTTGCCTCAGACTTTGGCAGCCTCACTTGTTCCCAGGCATATTAAATATAATTTACGTTTGCAGAGGGGAGAGGCTTTATTACACTGGAAATTTGTTTTAAATAACACTTAAGTGAAACGCTGTCAGGGGCAACCAGGGATACACTTCTACTGTCATTTAGGCTGCTGAAAATCCAGAATATGTTCATGGGCTTTACCAGATTTGTTCTGAACTTACTTCTGTGTAAATGGATATTTATGGTCAATGTTGATAAAAAAAATCACATTTCCTAGGTTCTGATTGCCCGTGCTGGGTGGAAAGTTCATGAGGAACAGCTTACCTCAGTTACAGAAAGTGTTTATATGTTTTGTGTTTTTTCCATTTTACTGTGCATGTGAAAATTCATGTTAACTATTAATAACCATCTCTGGATCAAGAATCGTGAACAGTGTATGGGATGGCTGAATCAATTTTCTTCTTTATCTACAATGTATGAAGTGGAATCAATTTTACTGATAATTCCTGTGTAAAATGTTGTAATTTTATCTATACTTTATGGTTTCAGAAAGTAACTTTAGGAACACTTAAAAATATTTTTTTCTTGATTTTATATTTCTAAATAGATTTATCTTTTGGAACAGTAAAACTTACTTTTATTTCACCATGGAATTACAAACTAATTTAAAAATAGCTGCTTCCAAGAAGTGATAATTCTACTTTTCAGCATCTTGCTTTAAGTAGCCAGCTGAGGGAAAAATATTGTTTTAATTCTTTGCACACTTTTGGACAAGATATTTTTCTTCTAACCTGACACCATAATGGAGGTTACATCTGAAACTGGTTTTACAGATTTGCAGTGAGTCACAGCAATGGAATCTGCCAACTAAAACTAAAGGGTCTTCCATGAACATCTAATTATGATTACATTAACTCCTTTATTTTTTTAACTTTATCACATTGCATATAGCATTTATCAGCAAATTCAATGTAGTTCTGCATGTACTACGTAAAGGGAAATTTGACCCTAGGGAAAAACATAAAGGATAATTAAACTACCAACAAAATGTTTGGATAGCCGTTGTCTTTAAATAGTGCTAATTTTTGTTAGAGTGGTTTTTTTTTTTCAATCTTTCTGTTGGAAATAATATTGAAACAGCATGCTTCCACCTTAAAATGGCTATATTTGGTTAATTTTTCCCAGCTTACCTCTGTTAAAGTAACAATTGACGTTTGAAACAATTTAATGGTAATTCTGATAAAAGACTCAGGCAGAATTCAGACCTTGCTGACTAATTTGGAGGTCTAGCACAAGATTTTAATAACCTTAAGCATATGTTTTCTGCATCTTAGTGTTCAAGGGGCCAACACAGGTAGGCAGCTGCTTATGAAGTTTCTTAAAGCCCTGTCCCTGTCTGCGCCTGTATTTACCTAAGTCTTAATGATGCTTAACATCTAAATGACTACCTTAATGCCCAAACTCTGTCACCTCAGAGTAATCTATATCCTCATGACTAAGCTTTTTTTTTTTTAATGATTCTTTTAAGCTATGTGTTGCTCACTTGTTACTCTGTCACCTCAGAGTAATCTATATCCTCATGACTAAGCTTTTTTTTTTTTAATGATTCTTTTAAGCTATGTGTTGCTCACTTGTTCTGTACAAGACATGTAATTTAATTTGACTCAGGGCAGTGGGTCCTAATAAAAGGAAAGGTGTCTTGAAGATATGACCTGTATTTGTCATCATTGCCTGAATCTTTATGTGAATCTAACCCAAGGCACTTAAAAATAGCTTGATGAAAATGTAAACAAAACCTATCTTTTCCTGGATCTGGAACCCTCACTTTTCCAAAATGGAGGTAGAATTTAAATGCATTATTTTCTAAACAAAATGTATTAGATTGCACTATTAATATTCAATAATTTTAATGCAAAATATATGACCTTGACAGAGAAGAGCAAAATATCAGATTTATTATGAAGAAATGTGAGTCAATAACTACAGAAGCTTTGAAAATACACGTACTTATGGTATCAACGGCTATTACGAGCGGAAAATCACAGAGTAAAATTTTTTTTACATTGCAGAATAAAAGTATCAGGACTATCAACTGCAACCCATGGCTGCCCTTTTTCCCAGCTGTACTGCACATTTGGAAGATATATGATGAGGGTTCAGAAACTAGAGAAGACAGGAGGGTGACTGAAGAGGTAAATGCTATGACACTCAGACGTGAACTAAGCTTTCTGGCTCTTTTGACAGCCACAGGCACTCATGGGGATTTGACAAATTGGTAGTTACTTTAAAATAGTCCACGTCAGTGAATAATGCCATATGATCGTGGAGCGTAGGCTTTTGAGACTAATAAAAGCAGGACACTGCTAAAAATGCAACCAGACTAGGAAGACATTCCAGAAAGTAACTGGAGAGACCTCAGGATGTGTGTTCCCTTAAGTGCATGCAGGGATTAAGCTGCTATGTGAGTTTGCATCTGTGGTTCCTGTGAAGATCTGCAGCTCAGATACACACTGAAGTCAGCGAGATGGTCTGAGACAGCCTCAAACTCTCTGAAGAAGTCCACACAAAGAACCTTTCATAAAATGACTTCAGGATTCAAGACTGTCCTCAATATTCCCTTCTCTAGCACTGCACAATCCTGTATCACACTTCTCAACTTTCTGTTGCTTTTTTTTCCCTTCCATTTCAGTCAAACAATGCATTACAGTGGTATTCAGATGTTAATAGGACCATTTGTGTATTTCTTGAAAAAGGAACAAACAGACTGCTTTAAAAGTTTTTACTTTTATATATAGATAGGTGTATAGAGATATTTATACTTTTGTTATGTTTTCTGCCTTCCCTTTGTATTGTCTTATAAACATGTCCTGAACTTGATCCTTCATTTCTGAAAACAATAGGAGCTGGATGCTGACTTCAGGGGAAGCAAACGAAAGAGCCATCTTTCTATTGTTGAAGCTTTCTTAAAAAAAAAAAAAAAAAAAAAAAAAAA
>VXBJ01001856.1:17924-181199 GCA_013400055.1 Nycticryphes semicollaris | reverse complement strand
AAAAAAAAAAAGTTGAGGCTTTTAAAAACATTATTTGAAATAGATATGCATATTGCAAGCAAAATAGGAGCAGAAGGCCGTATTTCATTGCCCAGACTGTAATTACTATCCCACCCACCCATAACAAAGGTAATGCGAGGAAGCAGTGAGAGAGATATAAAAGACAGCCCTGCTGAGTGTGAAAACAAAAATGTGCAAAAGATTCAAAGCTTGTAGCCTGACTTTACCCCCATGTCACCGTTATCTTGTCTGTAGATGCTCATGGGCAAATTAGCTGACAAAATCCCACTGTGTGTTTGGGCACTAAACACAGTAGGAATTTGGTCCTACTGCTGCAGGGACTGGGCAATCTATTTCTGTCAGCTTACACTCTTCTACTGGACTTGGTTTTTTTCTTCTCAGGAGACCCAAAGCCAGTCAGTTCAAAGTTAACAGCTGTTCAAATTGCTATATGCTTTTAGAGGAGACATGAAAAGGAATGTTTGCCAGCATTTTGGTTGAGGGTACGATGAAGTTAACTCATTTTGACAAAGAGATCCTCCCCCTAAACTTATTTTACATGCTAAAACTTGGTAATATGGGAAAAACATGGCTGATGGGGATAGAATTACTAGTCTGTCATCTAAACAAAGGACTTTTGTAAATGTGTTACCTCCTTGGGAAAAGGATTCTCCTGCATCAGGTTTTGTCTCAGCAAATGTACAAAAGACAGTTATAACAGAAAAGTGCATAAATTATAATGTTTTAAGATTTGTAATGTTCATATTAATTATTCTACATTATTTAATAAATCATCATTCCTAATTAAAGAAACTATTTTTCATCAGTCACAAAATCAGGTGACAAAGGCCCCGTAGTGATGTCTCTAATTAAAACCATCTGAATCTCATGTACAGATATACATCTGTGTGGATGTGCATGCATCTGTATTATGCCTAAAGCCATACACCTCTCTATATAAACAAGTATAATTTGAAATAATTTTGCTTAATTAAAATACCATTCAGACTAAACATGTCTGTCACTTCCTCTACAGAAGCAAATACTTTTTCATATTTTTTTGGTGTTTCTGTGAGTTGAAATTGAGTGAAAAATGACATCCAAAATCAGCTGCACTGAAAATACTCGGTTTATATGACCTATAGAAATCATAAGCAGGCAAAGTTTGCTTTGCATCTCCTGAAAATCCAATGTCATGAAATCGCAAAAAAAAAAAAGAAAGGTCTTGCTATGGTATGGTAAAGGAAGCAATGATCTTTAGAATGCAGCCCCATGATTCAAATAACTGAATTATTTCAGCCAAAGTAAATTTAAGCAAACAAACAAACAATGCAAGCTCAAAGCTCCCAGTCCAGATCAGGCATTTGGTACAAGGTATGTCAGAAGCCATGTCAAGCAAAGCATAAAAATGTCAAGAGACTTATTTTGGAATGCTGTCAAAAGGAAACATGAAATTTTATTCAAAAGCAAACATATCTGTTCACTGTAGTGCATTATAATACTGGCTATTCAATTTTTTGTTCGATCTCAATGGTTCTAAAATAAAATTCCAAACTCTCAATACAGTTTTCTTTGCCCACATGCATACAGATAACTTTAAAATATACATTGTACTCATCCAAACATTTTCCCATGTATATTTTAATTCTTTAAACACTACCCTTTAATTGCTAAATTCCTTGAGTGCAATGAATCTGGGTGATAAATAAAGGTTTGAAAAACAAGGGAAACTCCTGTAGCAAAGCGGTCCACTTTTCCAGTCAAAAAGATAAATAATAAGAAAAGACATTTGACTACTTTTAACAATAAGTTCCTGCAACGGAAATATTAATGAACAATGAATGGTAGCTTTTTTAGGACACTTGATGGAACCATTGGATAGCATCCACCATACACCTGTCTTGCTCAAAAATACTTTTTGTATGTCTCTATGATAATATAAATTTTTCAATGTCTTCTTTGAGTTTTATAGTTTCTCTTGTGCTTTCCAGTTGAAAAGAGCATGCAAGAGACACAAGCTCAAAATTCAAAGAAAAAGGATGGCTTGTTTTCTCTACTGTATCAAGAAAGGATGAATAACTGTTGTGTACCTAATATGCAGAGACATCTTAGTACAACAAGATACAGCTTAACTCCTAGAGTCCTTGTTATTTAATCCATTTAGTTCTGCCCAGGGATCACATGAATTTATGGAAACCCCCTGCTACCCTCTTTGTTGACTTCCATCCCTGCTGGGAGATCCCCATCTGCTGGGAAGTGAAACTCTTGTCCTGAACTTTACCTCATTTAACAGTGCCACATGTAAATCCAACTTTTTCATTTATTACTTTGACAGAGCAGATGGCAATGGGCTTTTAAAGGATTGTAATGTTGCTTAAAACCAGCTATATTTGTAGAAATAATAGTTTTAGCTGCTTCAATTTTAGTGCTTGATTTTTAGGAAAAGAGTCTGACACAGGCAATTAAATTTTTGAGCCATCAGTACTTAGTGATGCATCATAATTTAGCTGTTTTCAGAAAATCATATTGTGACCAAATAATCATTCATTAAGACAGAAAATACTTTTTTAATGGAAATGTGAGACTCGTGTTTGGTGGCTGATATGAGTGACTAGTTTTCTAATAGCCTTAATCACTGGAGTATTTCTTTACTTGTTCATTTAAGCCCATTAATGAAAACGTATGATGTTAAGTCTAATATCTACTAACACTTGATGACTGTTTTGACTTCCAGCATTGTCCTATAAATAACTGCGCATGACATGCACTGAAAATCAAAGAGTATTATTTCACTGTGATTAAAGGGAATAAGTTCACCCAAGACATCCTTTTTATCCAGTAAGACCACAGAGAAATTAATTGTTGGTTTGAGTCAGATGTAATGTACTTCAAAATGTCTTGTCCTTAAAAATCTTACCCTAAATGCATAATGCAGGTTTTAAAAATAACCTGAAAACTCAACCTCAGCCTCTGAGTTTGCTTATAGAAGGCACAAAATGGGATAGGGAACATCAGGCACCGTCACAGCATCTTGGGCTTGAAGACTACAAATACTATAAATTACTTGTCCTCAAGATTCAGTCTCAAGACTCAGGTTTATATTTTTGGCTATCTGTTTATATTCAGTGAAATCTGAAATGATTTTTAGCGCTGAAGAAGGAAAGGAAACCTTACATAGCCAGTGCTGACTGTGCTTTTCTAACTTAAAATATCAGCTATCTTGACGCACTGTAAAAATCAAAGACCATGTGTTTAACTGACACAGCTGGGTTCTTTGGTTGTCTTCATTTTGGCCGTGAACCTTCAGATCATATTATAAGTATTATGGCCAAAGGGCACTGGCTATTGGCACGACATTTTGTGCTCTGTCATGCAGTCATGTCTTGTATGGTGGCTTCAGGGTGAGACCTCATATGAAGTGAACAATCTGTGTTCTTTGCTATAAATTAAACAAATACCTCTAATATGCACTTCCTAAGTCAGGTGTTTTAAAGTATTTCATTCTTGTGCATATGCATATGCCCTGATGTCAGATATTGTGTTTCCTAATAGGTTTTTGCCTTTCTGATGACAAATAACACTGTTTAGAAACAAGGATGCCTAGTCCCCAAAGAGATTTTATTATGAACTGCACAGACTTCGTCTGTGACTATGCTGGTCAAACTTCCATGATACAACACTTTGCTTTCATTGATCATCTGGAGAGCATACCAAAAAGTGTTTGTCTCTCAGTGTAATTTCCTTTAATATAAATTTTATTACATTTAAAACTTCAGTCAATACATTGGAATTTTCTTAAGCTTTAATATCATACTGATTTCCCTTGACTTTAGTTTCAGTTAATTTTTAAGATTATTGAATTAAAATTTAAAATGTGTAACATCTCCTGCATGAAAAACCCCAGGAAGATAATCGTGGTGGCAAATTCCTTTGCAATAATTTCTTGCAGTATGATATACAGAAAAGTGATACATGAGAATAAAAGTCAGAGAGCCTCTGTTCTTATCAAATAAATCCACTAGGAAAATCTGAGGAAAATCGAAGTCATGTGTGGCTATTACTGCTTTGCTATAAAATCAGGAGCACACTTCACTCTTATCAAGGCAGCTCCAATAGAGTGGGCAACAGTGATCTTCTCCTGCCCCACTGCTGCTACCTATAAAAGTGATAGGAAATCAGTGAATAAAAGAGGGTATGTATAATATAGTCCAGTGAAGAAACTGGACTGCAGTGGGAGTCTGTTACGGTAGTATGAGGAGTTGTGAGGCCTAGGGAGAGGAAGGCAGCCAAGTCTCACTGGTGCAAAATGAGCTGGCATGCACGTATGCATGACTCGTGCTGGTATAATCCAACCATGGTTGGTTTACAATAGAATAAAAATGCTTGCCCTTTCTTGTATTTGAGATCCTACAGTCTGAACGTTAGTAGGGAAAAGGTTATTATTCAATATGAAGAAAAATGGTGGAATCAGGACCTAATTTTTTTTTCTAAATTGTATAGAATTACAATTGTCTCTTTCTTTGTAATTTACGCTTAAAACAAATGTAAGAAATGTAACACATTATTTACATAAAGAAAGAAATGTAATCACAAATGAAAGTTAACACTGTGTGGAATTTGAAGAGAAAAGAAGAGAAAATCCCCAACATAATTACACAAAGATTTAAAAAAGCCCCCATGTCGGTAAGCCAGCCGCTTCCTTTTCTGAATGGCTGTGTGTAGGCAGTTTATGGTATTTCGGTAATTCTGACCTTTGTTTAATTTCATGGTTATGTGTCAATAAAATGAGAAGCCTAAACAAGTAAAGCAATCTCTCTGTGTACAGCTAGTTAAAATTCATGGCTAGCACGGAACAGATTGCCACAGGAGAGCCCTCAGCTTGTCCAACTACTGGTAGCCTACCACCAGCAGAGCTCCTTTTATTCAAGCTTCTCCCCGTGGCTGCCTCCAATTCTTTTGCAAATCTTCCTCTCCCCTCACAAATTTATAGCCCATTGATGACTTTCTGTGGGTGGCTTGAAACATCTGGGTAGCAATCCTTCAGCCAGTGTTCCGCACCCTCCTGTTAAACAATGGCGTACAGGCCGCAGGCTGCACCGCCATGAAACCCAGCAGGAAGAATGGAGCTGGTTAACATGTATATTCATTACCCACGCTCAATTAGGGGGCTGAGCAGAGGTGGAGGAGCTCAGGGTCTTACTTTGTCAGCCTCAGAAAAAAAGTTCCTGCGATTGTTACATCATGTTTCATTAGATTAATTCAGTTTAGGCGATGCTAATTTCCTCCTGGATGTCAGGCCTATCATTACCAGCTACCAGGTCTACAGGACATTTTGCAGTAGATTCAGGCCGAGCTGGTTGAACGCACCTATCTTGGGTTGTCAGCATGGCAGAGTGAGGAACATCTCAATAGAGCAAATGCAATTCATTTACAGGAGTTTTAAATTTAAATTAATTCAATGGATTTTAATGGAGAGGATAACTTTTCCCCAGAGTCTTAAAAGCATTAGATTTCAGGGATAAAGCTCCCTATTGAACTCTAAATTTAAATATTTCATAACAAATGTCTGTATTCCTAGGGATTTGTCTGAAAGGTATGTCTTTACTAAAAAGTAAAGACTTTTTTTGCTTTAGGACAACTGGATAATGTGAGAGAACGAAGAGTGGAAGGAACATTTTCTAACTTTTTTCCTAGATAGCATAAGCATGCTAAGAGATCAAATTAGGAGATTTGCTTTGCAGTTGCAATAAATATGCTTTGGAAACTGCAAACTGTGAATGCAGAAGGTATCACAGCTTACAGATCTTGGTAAATACCGGGCTAAACTTTGCTCCATATCTAGACTAGTACTCTCAATTTAGTATGTCAAGATTAGGTACTTGAATTCTATAAATGATGTTGGTTTTATTGTCATTATGTTCTCCTATACAGTTGCTGTATTAATTTTTTGAAATTTTGGGCAGAGATAGAGAGTCAAGACATTTTTTTTTTTGATACTCGATGATGTTGAGCAATTTATCAAAAGATGCTTATGCAGATGGGTTTTCTGACACCTCTTCCCCTGCTCACACTCCCCGCCACACCCCTCAAGAAAAAAAAAGAAAAAGAAAGAGGAACTGAAAAAACCAACATCCTCTCACTGTAACTGGGACCACATCATCCCTTGCTGAACTTTCTACCTGGCTTAATAATATGTCTGCATCAGGGTAATCTGCTTTCTGCTCTTGTTTTGGGACAATAGGTCTATGACTTTCAGATCCACCCAATTGGCAAAGCAGCAGTAGGATGACATACCAATCTATGATTACCTGCAGAACAGTAAATATGCCAGGCAATGAGGTTGATTTGCAGTTGGTATTGATGGGACATGAATTTGCGTGATAACATACAAACATGACTGACCTGTTAAGCTATAATTGTTTTTCTTCAGTGTGTGCTGAAGAACAACGATGACTATTAGTCTATTTTTAAAAACAGAGGACTACTAGCAGGTGCTGTAAGTCTCTCCAGAGTCTTGGTACAAAAGTTAACTGACTGAGACAGGAGTTTGAGCACACACACAATTACTGTGTATCATTGCAGAGAAGGCAGTGTATGTGATATTAGTCAGGATGTGGAACTGCCTTAGTATCAAGTAGCAAATACTTAGAACAAATCATTAAGACTCAGTCTACAGTGCATGAAAATGCCTTTCTGTAGAAAAGAATAATCACTTTGCAGTCATTCGCAGAATAGAAAAACTTGCTAAATTTGCTGAGAAAATTTTTTGTTTCTCTCTAAAGAAAATGTGCATAAAAAATCCATGCATTACTTACTGGAGAATAGGATGAGGTTATTATTGTACAAAATATAAGTCATATTTAAGAACATGATAGATATCCTGACTGTTAAAAACACTTTTTGTAGATATGTGTTTTCATACTTTAATATTGCCATTATTTTGCCAAAAACCCATGACAGGCATTTAAATTAGAAGAATAAGTATCAATTTTCAGCCAAAACTACTCTTGTAAAAAATTATTAGCAGCATATTTTTAGTGCTAATTGATCAATAAATTTTTTTTTTCTATGCAATTCATTTATTTAGTAGCAACTATAAATTACACAATAATGTATCCACGTCTAAAGAGAAAGCAAAGGTGTATGTTTTAGTCCTTTATGGAACCTCTTCAGTAAATTCCTGTAGGATAAATATTTCATTGATTGGCATCTGTCTACCCTTAAAACAAAGGGAAAAACAAAGGAAAAAATTCCCTGTGGCACTTCCCCTGAGGACTGAGGAATTTCTTTCTTTTATCTATTGTGGGTGTAAACACTACATCTCACCCTTCCGAGCTGAAGCTTTTGCTCCTGAAATTAGAGATACTTTGCACTTCTTGTCACATCCCAGCTCTCTGTGAAGAGAGGTCCTCTAAGGAGCTTCTGCTTATCTTGTTTTACTTTGAAACCTGTTCAAAGGAAAGAAGAAAGCCTAGTTAGCTTGAGACTAGATCATTTGGTTTGCTTATGGGAAGGTTTCCCTTTAAAGATAAGAGCCCTTAGAATGTATCAGATAATTTGAGTTAAACTTTTGGGTTGTATGTTGTACTGTTGGTCTAAGTGCTTCCGTGGCTGTCTGCTCTAGCATGTGAGCATATCACAGTTACTCAGTTTTGTCATTATAGCATCCCAGTGAGATAAGAAGATGTCTTTATTTTGTGCCTGGGGAACTGAATCACATGGTAGGTGAAGAACCTCGCCTGAAGTCAAACGGAAACTCTGTGGGAAGCTCTGTGGATGATACAGAGAGTACTAAAACTAAGTCTGGTGTCCCAGAACAGTGCTGTCTCTGCAAAAATAACCTTTCTCTTACTTTTGTCAGCTGTGCTAATATCTAGCAAATGTGGGGTTTTTTTGTTGAGAATCATGTCCAAATCATGCACAGACCTGAATCAGCAACAGTGCTGATTTGATAGCAGTACAGCATTTTAAGATACCACTCATGCCATGTACAGGCACATTTTTTTTGGATGTTGAGTGCTGCACATTCTTTAATAATGTGACTACATATTAAAGGACGCAGCCTTTTGAATAAACTTTTGTGGCTTCCAAGGCAAAATAAAATAATATATTCCTTTAAAGTTCAGTTAAAAAAAACAAACCATGTTTTATCAGATTTATGAGATAAGGATATTTAATTGTGATAGGATATGAATCATTTACCATGATTTGCCAGCCTTAAATTGCATTAATATGATGATTTTATTACTGAATTTGCACTGTTGTAATACAGCTATTCTGGATCAAAATGAAAGTATCTCCTTCAATGAACAGGAGCAGAATCCAGAGTGATGACTCTTTCTACCCCCAAAAGATGGCAATAATGTGATTCTGTATTAACATTTCTTGTATGCTTAGCAAGAACTATTGAGAGATAAGATTGACCTGTAAGTGGTGCAGATATTTTTTCATTTTAAATAGAAGTTGGACATCATCTATGGCAATTAATGAATTCAGTTAAGAAAAAGTATGTGAAGCAAGTTCATTGTTTCACCATGTCTGTTGCAGTTACCGGTAACAATGAGAAAGGGAATGACAGGATTTGAACTGAGCTAGGTTACAACACAGCAACATCTGGTGCAGAAACTCATCCCTGCTCATCTGTCTGTGTGAGTGAGGTGGGGAAGGAGAAGGTGCAGTCTATGTTCTCTCCTGGGTTACAGCTGGGGAGGTTACCAATGGCTCCATATGTAATGACTATGACCACTGATGCCGATGTGCTTGTCACAGTACTTATACTAAGGGTCTGTATGGCATAATACAGAAACTGCTACCCAAATGGGCAGGCACCCCCACAAAAGTATCATGACGTTGGAGGAAATGCTTAGAAGCAAAATGAAGTACTGGCATTTCTCTTCCAGTTTGGGGGAAGGATTTGAAATCCCCATCATCAGAAATGGTTATGCCATTTGATAAGAATAGCACAAGTGTAGTGATACTGGCTGAAGTGTGCCTATATTTAGGTACATATACACTCGTATATATAAATATATATGTATTTGTTCAACTGTACTTTTTTTTTCCTATACTGTTCTTCCACACTCAGAAAAACATATGTCAAAGGATAGAAGATCATATTTTCCTACACTGCCTTTGGAATCTCACTTATTTAGTAGTTAGATAAAAGTTATTTCAAGTAAAGTATCATAAACTATATTTTCCCATTGTTTTTTCTGTCGCAAGCAAATTGTTTCTTTTAGCTAGTAGGCATTCTGCTTCTTTAACATCCAACTTATGGCAATCATTAGCTCTTAGGCTGACAATGAAAAGAGCATTGCAAATTTTTGATTAATGAAAGATTGCTATTCTGGTATTTGTCTAACATTAGGCACTGGACTGAGAAGTCAAGTTGTCTTGTTTCTATTCTTGCCTGACTGCTTGGCTAATTTATTGATTTTAGGATTTCAGTGTCTAGTGTTTTCAGTGTTTAGTGTTTTCACATGTGCGTTTCCATAATCCTTCCTAACCAGTTCTGAACATGGCTGTCATGGTTCTACCACAGCGGGCAACTAAGCACCACACAGCTGCTCACTCACACCCCACTGGTGGGATAGGGGAGAGAACTGGAAGAGTAAAAGTGAGAAAATCTGTGGGCCGAGTTAAAAACAGTTTAATAATAAAAAAATAGTAATAAATTATTAATAATAGTAATAGCAATTAAAAGTAAGGCAAAAAAGAAAAATAACAAAGAGAAAGAAAGAAAGACAAGTGATGCAAATGAAAACAATTGCTCTCCCTCAGCTAACCANTTGATTTTAGGATTTCAGTGTCTAGTGTTTTCAGTGTTTAGTGTTTTCACATGTGCGTTTCCATAATCCTTCCTAACCAGTTCTGAACATGGCTGTCATGGTTCTACCACAGCGGGCAACTAAGCACCACACAGCTGCTCACTCACACCCCACTGGTGGGATAGGGGAGAGAACTGGAAGAGTAAAAGTGAGAAAATCTGTGGGCCGAGTTAAAAACAGTTTAATAATAAAAAAATAGTAATAAATTATTAATAATAGTAATAGCAATTAAAAGTAAGGCAAAAAAGAAAAATAACAAAGAGAAAGAAAGAAAGACAAGTGATGCAAATGAAAACAATTGCTCTCCCTCAGCTAACCAATGTCCAGCCAGCCCTGAGCGTTTCCTCCCCCTCAAAACTATTGCTGAAAAAGACATCATATAGTTCAGAATATCCCTTTGGGGTCAGCTGTCGCAATTGTGTCCCTTTCCAGGCTACTTGCTGAAGAGTAAATCTGTGGGCCGAGTTAGGCCTTGGCTGTGTGCAAGCACTGCTCAGCAATACCTAAAACATCTCTGTATTATCAACACTGTTTCCAGCACAAATCCAAGAGATAGCCCCATACCAGCTACTGTGAAGAAATGTAACTCTGTCTCAGCCAAAATTAACTCAATGGCCCTGTAAGCAATCTAGATACCCCACATGCAAAGCAGAAATGATAACTGTTGTCTCATCGAACTTTAACGTTTGATATGGCTTTACTTTCCTCCACAGTCTCACTCGGATCCTTCAAAAGCACAGCTGGATTCAGTTTGCGGTGGCATCAACTTCTCTCATAATGCAGTAGTTCTCAGGTAAACCAACTTACCCATTATGGACAGTGAATGCTTGTAAGGGATGCTACATAAGATTTAGCAAAATCAAATATACAAGTATAACAGCAAGACACTGCAAGAGTACTGTGCACCCTCAAGCTTCAGTTCTGATTTACAGCATTTTTTCAGATTGTGTATACAAGAGTGATAATTTATTTACAGAATTAACTCTGCTCTGGCTGCCTGGCTTTTGGCAGTGTGGAGAAATTTACAGTAATGTCAGTGAATGCAGAAGATTATTAACATCTCTAAACATGGAACATTTGTGTTAGGCTTCAAGTTTGTAAAACTGTTACTAATTCTTTTTCCCCTACTTTCCAACTATCAGCATAGATACTGAACTATGTTTTCTATATTGACATGATAAATTATACCTGGAAATACAATTGAAATATGCCAATTTTACACTAGTTAAGGATCTAATTCAGAAATAATGTAGAAAACATAATCTGAAGACAATGCTCAGAATGATATCACTCTCCAGAGATCTTTCTGTTTGGATTTGTTTACCCTATTTTGTGTCTGCAAAATTTGCATATAGATTCACAGTTCTGGGAATTTAGAAGGGAAGAGTTAGAGGGGAGGCTTACCTAGTACAAAAGCAAAATGGCATGGGAATTCCTTCTGTGCAGCCATTAGATACCAGAACCTGTTGTGCAATGGTGATTTATTGTGGGAAAGAATAAGAAAGATTGTGTGTATAAATCAGAGTGTTAGCTGAGCTGTGGCTCAACTTCAAAGCCGTCACACTTCCTTCCCTCTACTTTTTACTCTGTTCTACGGCTTCTTTTCCCAGTGAAAGCTGCCTTTCTCCTTCATCTATGTCTTACTCAAGGCTGCCTTCTTGGGTACTTAAACACCCCTGATTATAGCAGGGGTTTTGACCTTTTGCTTTAGATTCTGTGTAACTATCAATGTCTAGCTTGTCTCTTCTGCGTTGGCTGAGAAGTGCTGAACTGCTTAGAGAGGGCAGTCTTTGTTGCTCTGAAACAACCAAAGGTCGTATGATAGAGTAGCCATTTAAAAAACACAAACCAAAACAATTTAAAAATGAGGCAAAAAAAAAATAATGTAGCTTCATGTAGCACCTGATGTCCAGCTGTCCTTGCCTCTGCAGATGGATTTGGCAGAACGCCTGAGCAATAATTACCAAAACCTTTTTTTTTTCTAACTTTTCTTAAATGAACCAACTACTGAAAGAAAATCGTTCACTTGTTAAAGAACAACATCAGAATATTAAAGCGGGTAATACGACGATAAACAAATACTGTTGTTTTTTATCCTTTACCTCTTTTTAGTCTTCAGTGACTTCAAGGTTAGCCAAGGGGTGGGATTTTGGTGGGGGGAGGAAGCAAGTTGAGAAACACTGAAGGCCCTCTGGAGATGGGAGAGTATTTTCTGTCTTCTACCAGTGATTTTTAGCAAAGGACAAACTAATGAATGTGTAAGCATGCAACCATGACAACAGTGCAGGAAGAAAAAGCCTCATTACCCACAAAATTGCTGAAATTACTGTTCTCATAGGTTTCCACTGAAGAGATGCTGTTTCCCCTGGACTGAGTTTCTGTTATTTGTCCAGACTGTGGACTTTTTGTAACTTGCGTTCACTTTTCATCTCTCTAATAAACACTTGCCCAAACAGCTATGCCCATCTTGATATTCAAAGGTGCAATTGCAAGGTCGTAGAAACTTACCTGTGAAAACATAAATTGTGTAGTTGCTGAGTCAGGTTTTAGCAGCATCTGCAAAACTCACTTGGGATGCTGTGCCAGCCTGGGATGCATGCTGTTGTTGGTCCATCATTATTAACCAATTTGTTGGTATAACCAAAAGAGCTTGGTGAGAACTGTTTCAGGTAAGCCTGCCTGAATTGTGACATCATCTTTGAGTTGCAGTATAGGTGTCACATGTTCTGTCTGTTCACTAACCACTTCCTATTGGCATGTATATGGTGTCCAGTACTGCATGTAGGCTCCAAAATTTTGGAAATAGTCCACAAGTTAAGGGGCTATCTGTATGTCAGAAGTCTTTACATACAGAAGGAACTAAAGTAGCTTTTCATTTGCTATTGCGAGGCAGAGGGAAGTTATAGGTAGATGATTAATCTGTGCACTTTTACATTTAGTCAAATCTTTTGCAGAACAATGGCTGTTTTAGCCTGCTAGAGGGGAGTGCATGGCATGGTCTTTCTAAAGAACTTAATTTTAATGATCTTGCTTTGTTCCTCTACTATCATAGAATAGATTGAATTCAGTGATATGGTTCCTAACCAGGGACAGAATCATGCTAGTATTGAAGAGACTCTGGACCACAGAAGTGAAATCGCTTGTTCAAAACCATGCAACCAGAAAGGAGCTATGGGTGGGACAGAACAGAGAAAGCTGTTTTGGCACTTTGTTTGCCCTTTATCACTTACAGGAAATTCTATGAGAAGACATTTCAGAGAAAATCTGTTTTCTGCCTTTTTTTTTTCCTACCTATTTGTCTTTTCTTTCTGTCTCCACTCTCTTTATATTGTCATTCAGTTGCATTGATGTTATCACACTCTGGTATACCTTGATCCTATTCTAGTCTAATAATTCTCAGGCTGCCTGT
Source organism: Nycticryphes semicollaris (assembly GCA_013400055.1). Classification (NCBI taxonomy): domain Eukaryota; kingdom Metazoa; phylum Chordata; class Aves; order Charadriiformes; family Rostratulidae; genus Nycticryphes; species Nycticryphes semicollaris. The sequence goes on along the minus strand of VXBJ01001856.1, from coordinate 167,963 downwards.
ATGCTACACCTGTGAGCAGAAATAATCATGTCACCTTCCAGGTGACATAATTTAGAACCTTAAATAAACCTCAGCGTAACAGTGATCCCTGCATTAAACCACTGGCCAGGTCTCTACAGGCAAAACCATTGTCATTTATCATTAGGCTTTGTTTACTGTACTCACTTGCACCTCATTTCTACTACAAAATCATACAGTTCAAGCACTAGCTGCCAGTAATGAGAGTTAAGACATTTAGCTCATTGCTGGTCAGCTCAGTACCTTCATGTCCTTCCTGGAAATGGTTGCCAAAAGAAAAGGTTAAGAGTTGCACGGTAATAAGGTCATAAGATATAGAAGGACAGCAATACAAGGGGGAGGAGAACAATAGCAAGGACAGCTGGGAGAGCTGAAATAGTAAAAGTTTGCTTGAGAGAATAACATCAGTGGCAATGACATCAATGGGAAATGGGAACAGCTATGAACAGAAAAAAAAAAAAAAAGCAGATCATTAGAAGAAAAGGAAGTGTTGGCATAGAAAGAATCCAGTATTGTGTTCAATTAAGCCTCTATTACACATCTAGAAAGCCACCTCTTCAGATATTAAAAAGCCATCAAATTGGTTGGATATCTGTACTTAACAGTTGACATTTCATTTAACTTATAATAAATAATAAAAAAAACCCAAACCAAAAATAAGGATGCAGAAAACCTCTTGTATTACTTGTTTGCCTATAAAGTGAAACCCATATAGGTTCTGAATTAGAGGTCCAATAGATCTCAAAAGAGGGAGTACCACTGTATGTTACCACAAGCCTGAGCTGGGGAAGTGATTGCTTAATATAGATAATCTAATATTGTGAACTGCATTAAATATATCTTGCGATAGCAATTTAAGGAGAATTTTGTGTAATAACATTTGTCACTGTATTCTGCAATATTAAAGAAGAGGCATATTTTGAATTATTAAGCTATAGTTCTCTCTTGAGATGTAAATCAGCTGAAGTTTCAGTTGAAATAAATCTTCTCCGAAACCTCTAAGGGCTTCTCTTTTCCTCCTGTACTCCTCCCAATTCAATTGCATTCTTGATTACCCTCCAAAATCTATTCATTTATGCTGATTGTTAAATATCCTCTCCCCATTTCCACTAACTACATCATTATCAGCCTTACCGCAGCAGGGCCATTTATCCTGTCCTTTACAGAGCTCTTATATTACTATCCCTCCTCTCCTCTGACCACTGACCTTCACCTTCTCCACTAACTCCACTGCCTTTTCTACTGTCAAAAGCTCATTCCTTGCTTATTTCTACCTGATATAATTTTGACTGGATTTTACTACGCCTCTGCTAGTTGTCAGGTGATGAACGATGAACCTGAAGATCTCATGTTAGTGAATCTTCAAAAGTTCTGAACTGTATTTTGTGATGATGATATGGTTTGGAAACAGTGAACAACATTGGTTGGGTGGTATTTATTTTTTTTTGTTTGTTTTAATTTTGTATACTATTTTGATGGAATTTGGAATACAAAATCTTTAAGAGGGGACAAGTAATAGGAAAATGGGATGAATTTTCTAAGGAAAAGAAGTGGAAGTAGAAGGACTTTCATTTAATTGGACGCATTTTTATTATGTTGTCCTTTTACTTTTCTGTCTTTTCTTTCTCTGTGTCCTCTTAGTTTTCCTACACATTTTTCTTCCCTGCCATAGAAAATATGAATGAAGTGATGTGTCACCATTTGGTAGGTCTTATCAGGTTGCAAGTGCATTGAGCTAATCCCAGAATTGAACAACAGAGTTTTTCGTACCATGCAGTTACAGCAAAGGGGTTTTGGGAGATCTCTGTGGGATGTGGCGATCAACTTTCTCTTCAAATAACTGTCTGAAGCTTTAAGCATTCTTGAAAATTTAAAGATGGTTTTGCTTAAGGAATAAAAATGTAGAACAGATGTTTGGTTGTTTCTGCTTCCTTTTCTCTGTCTCTGGACAGAAAACAGGGGAGCAAGTGAAATTTCTGTAGACACATGGCAGCACAGAATCACTACAAATCCCTAAACCAGCAGGATGTTCAACAGGCTGGTATGAACAGGCAGGGTGCTGCGTTCCTCCCAGCTCTCAGGGCTGGAGTGGGGAACTGGACCTTGCAGGAAAGCATGGGAAGCAGTTGTGTCTACCCTTACAATAAGAATGGAAAAGAAAGAGCTTTTCTCAACCCTTTCTCCTGAATGGGAACTAGCAACAGTTTTGCTTTTTATTTTTAGGCTCTTATCAGTGCATAAGAGTCCCTTTGCTCCCCTGTTCTGCTTAAATCAAGAAACCAGGCAAAGGTCACCAGTTTTATGAACTGTATCATGCTAAGGGCAGGTCTCTTTGGGGGTGGAGGGGAGGGGTGAGGAAAGAAGGAAAAAAAATGAAAGTGAACAGGTGAAAATAATCAAGATTTAAATCCTCTCTTAATGTGGTAAATTCTGTGGGTCAAGCTACTGCAGCACTGAAATGGGCAGGCGTGCAAGCTCACATTTCCCCAGGGTGTGACTAATGCAACTCTAAAACAACACACATAATCCCAAAGTATTAAAGCACTCATAAAAGAACACTCCTCTAAGTATATGAATATTGTGTGAAGTGTGTATCTGGTTTACGGGATGTTGTTTCTTAGTCAGAGTGCCTCAGTGTGGAATATCCTGGTGCTAATGGACCTCTTTTTCTCTGTTTTGCAGTGGAGGTTAACTATGTTAGTGAATTATCCTTTAGCATTTCTAGATTTATGGGGCAATATTTTATTCAGTTGGGTTTTGTTTGGTTGGGTTTTTTTCCTGGAAATAATGGCAAAGGCTATTTGAGTGCTCCTTATTTAAGACTATCTAAGTGCTTACACTTCAACAATGTTCTGCAAAATAAAAGTTCATGATGGGTACTTGAGGTACTTTTCTGTCTCTAGATAGGTAGACACAACTTAATTGTCATATTTCACAGCATCTTGCAATTACCAGCCAGATTTGCTTCTGACCCATGCACTGATGTTCCAGGTTTTCCTTTCAGGTACACTGGAGCGGTGTCTTTGAATTAGAGTTGGCAGTATGTGCACATTAAATACAAACAGCAGTCCTTCATGTTTGAACTAAAAGAGAGAGCACAGGTTGGTGGGAATTTTGTGTGAAAAAAAAAACCCAAACCAACAAAAAACAAAGGCTGGCCTTGCTGTGTAAAATTCCACTTCAAAAAAGAAAAGCCAGAAAGTGAGTAGTTTGTTACAATCAAGCGGAAAGTCAACAGAGACTCTTGAACTTTTCCTGTTTTTGTTGTGTCTAATGTCCAGCAATTGGTTGAGACTAATAGCCAGTTTCTCAGGGTTACATTAATACTTCAAAGAAATTGACCAAGCCACAACTGAAAAATGGTTTTTCCTTTTGAAAATGTTGATGGCAAGTTTGATTAAAACCTTTTATTCCTTATAAACAACGTCTGCAGTTAAATAACCCTTTTATTTTAGATTTCACCTCATCCATTTGCTTAGTGAAACCATTTCTTTGCAAAGGTTTGATGGAAAAGGGAGTCTGAGATGCTTAAGGGCAAATAAATACCTGTAGCATAAAAACCTTCACATCTGTTTAAGAATGAAGTTTTATTTTGAGATGAACCTTTACAAGATGTTTAAAGGAAAGATTCTGTCTCAGTCTATAGCATTTCTTTGGATACGCTGGAGGTGGAGATTATTCTTACATAAAGAATGAAAAATTATTTACTACTCCTAGCTTGTTGTCTTCTCTGGGGAAGACTGGGATTTTCAGTCCTGCCTCCAGACTTCCCTATTCATACTCTCACTCCTAATTGCCTTAGTATGTGAATAAGAGACTCCAGTACTTATGAAGGCATTAAGTTCTGTCTTCAGAGAGATTGTAGCAGCTGAAATGTGGATTGTGAAAGAAATTATTTTGAAAAATGCTTGTAAAATTGAATACCGCAGTACTAAATAATTCTATTTCTTACCATGTGCACTATTGCAAAAGCACAGGGAGAAAGAAAACCACCTGATCATCACAGCAGAAAATTTCTCTGTCATGCAGAATTTTTCAACAAACATGGTTTGTCTCTCATCAATAGTTTATCTTCATACCAGCAGGTTTCACATTAAATGAGTTGTCTGCCTGCACCATTCGCAAGGGGCTGCTCCACGTTCATGCAGTTGGCCCTGCATTCCCCAGTTCTTCATCCTCCCTCCCCTACATCATCCCTTTAGCAAAGAGCATTAGGAACATGTCTAGGTGAGTGCCAGTGCAGCCAGAAGAAAGAAAGAAGAAAAGGTTATTTTAACCTGGGACTAACTGAGTGTCTGAATAAACAGTGTTAACCACAAAGAAGGAAACAGCATGGTAGTGAGAAGTGGTGGCTGTGATGATAGCAAATGGGGAAATGCTGAAAATGATAGCTGAGTTACAATGTGGCTTTATTCTGGGTTGAATATTGGCTGTCCTCCCACAGTCACTGCCAATCTGGTATAATAAAGCTCAGTATCAACATATGCTAGCAAATTTAACAGAAGCGTGTTAATATATCCACCCCTGATCTAGGCAAACATAAACAGTATGAACCTGGCAATGCCCAGGACTGGTAAAGGTGGATTTGCAGTCTCAGACATTTTTTTGAAGCCAATGTGCTCAGAGATCGGGAGCTACAACCACCTGTCTGGCAGTGGCCTCTGTCCCACCGCATGCACTTGACATGGGACAAGTTCAGCATCCAGCCTGCAGCTTTGTCTGTTCTAGAGGTCCATTGACTCAGATAATGTGTTAATGGCACCTGCTACACAGATGCAATACAGAACATAGATATTCAAATTCATTGTACAAATGCAAATACTGGTCACGAAATCGTTCCTCAGAAAAATCATTCGGATTTCATTCCTAAAACATAATGGCAAAATACGTTCATACTGTTTTAATTTCAAAAGCTTATTCTGTTTTTTAAGATCTTGTCAAGTAATTCTTTGAGTTATAGATTGTAAAGAAGAGATAAAAAATCAAAATATGAACAATGATATAATATAGAGCTGACAGAATGATTAGTTTATGCAAGGAAGCAGTCTTCCTGACCTTTCTAGGCACAACTTTTACACTGCTTAGAGTTTTTTTTCTTATTCTTGTGCCACTACACAGTTTCTGCAATACTGGAGAAAAAGCCTAGCTTTTCTGAACAACAAGCACTTCAGATCCCTCATACCTTATAAATGGATGTAAATATATGTCTAATGGCAAATAGTTTTGAGGGATTTAAATCACATTTGCTACTTGAATTTAAATGCATTCTAGTGATCTAGCACTCTGCTGACCTCTAGACAGAAAGTACCTCTGTCTGAATACACCTTATTCCCATTATTGTGAACAATTACTTTGCTGTTTCTTACAATTTTGCTTTCACCGTGTTGCTCTACTTTGATTTCCTCCTATTTTTCATCCTGACATACACACACACTAATGCTTGTTAATACCCTTTCTAGAAACTGAGTCCTGGTTACATTGCTCTTCAGGTAATAGCTAAGGGTAGGCAGGCATGGGACCATAAAAATACAATCTTTAATCTTAAGGACTTCCTGTTCAGGAAGGGCTAAGTGCAGACCAAATAGCACCAAACGAACAATGTGACCTGCACTGACTTTTAACGTCTGATTAAGAGTTATTCACTGCTAGATATTCTCAGCGATTCTGATAGAAAAAATAGTAGCTCTGCTGAAACTGAAATTTCAGTTGTTTCCACCGGAATCAAATAAGCCCTGTTCACAGGAGAACTGAAGTCTTGGATTTCCTTTCCTCAGTTAAAGAAACAGAACAATACCTTCCCACTACCTAACACTTGCACCTTGGTTTCTCTCTTGTCTTTCACAGTTACAGGCACGCAACTAGCAGCAAGTTACTTTCTGGCTCTATTATTAGATTTACTCACAGAACCAGAGTACTGCAGTAGCCACCTTTGGAAGGTCATCCTTTCGAAAATCCTCCTCTCTGGATCACATTTGAAGAACTGGATTTTTAGGCTTAAAGCCATTTTTTTTTCATTGTTGAACTTTACCACATCTAATGCTAGGTGTTTTGTTTGGAAATTGGATGAAGCGAAGTTAGCTCTGCTTCCTGATGTTCTGATGAGATGATGAGCACCAGGCTTTATGTCAAGGGAGAGCTGGTTTGAGTAGCACAAGGAGAAATCTGTACTTTCTTCCTGAATAATGTGCCTTCATTTTTGCCATTGGAAATATGAATTTAATCTCTGTGCTTATTGTATTTTCAGTGGAGTTTTGTATCTAGCTTTGTAAAGAAGGAAGTAAAAACTGGGCAGATGTTTCTCACAACATGGAAGTCACGCCTCACTGACATTTAAGGATAGATAGATGTAATGGTCAAAAATGAATTTTACCCCATAATTTAATTTTGTGGAGCTGAGATTTTTTCCCATTCATGGGTTGTTGGTTAACCCATTTGGTTTAGTTTGCTCAGTATTAGGTTAAAACATTCAGATACAGTTTTGTTACTCACATTGTCTATGATGCAGGATTTCATATTTGACATAGAATAAGCATTCTCTTCCCTTTTTAGTTAAATTCTCTCCTGACAACGTGACATATCACAGAAAGATGGTGTAACTATAGCTTTTGATACAGATTATTCAGATCCCCATCCCCCTGCTTTTTCTTGCAAATTACCGTATTCATCAGTTCAAAGCATGGACTACAGAAATTCTGACATTCCTCTGTGCAAGTGCTATTCCAACTTTATTACTCTAGCTATCTTGCCATTTCTCAGACTATAAAATGGCCTGAGATGAACCAGGATGAACCATTTTGGCCCTTACTTTCCTGCCTGTAATGGATTTTGTTCAAAAATATGGTCAGCTGGATTTCAACACACACAAAAAGAAAAACCAACCAACAAACAAACCCACCTGAGAAAGTAAAAATAACCCCCCCTCAGAACTACAGTTATACAGAAGACATTAGGGCTGCTACAGTATATGCCAATTTTCAGGAGTACTGCAGGTATGATTTTGGTCATTCAGGGCTGCGCACACACACACTTTTGGAGGTAGGACTGCGTTCACAGTTGCTATGAATTCCTTTGGCTTTTAGGGGATTAAATTGAACCTAGGTCTCCATATAAACATTTCCCCAAATCTCATGACTCTCAGCCACTCAGCTGAACAGAACTCAGCTCAGGATTTTGCAGAAATTTTGTTTTCTATTTTTTTTAAAATAATTTGAAAGTCCTAAACCTGAATGCTTGCAGGTAAATTCACAGTCCATACTTACTCTTTTATAACTGGAAATAGATGTAGTTTTGTGGGTAGAAGTAGAATATGTGATTTTGCATTTCACTAGTTTTAAATATTCTCAGGCTTACTAGATGATTTAAAATCTGATTAATATGTCAGTGAGGTGGAAGGATGTTAGTAGAGGAAAGGATGAAAAGTGCTTAACTTAGCTTTCAAAATTAAGCTCCCACCACGGGTATTTAAGCTATTTTTTTTTCTGAGTGCTTAATGTCAGATAAAACCAGCTTCTTACTAAAATAGACTGTCTGTGTTTGAGTGTCCCCTGATACACTGAAAGCAGCTTCCTTTCAATTTGGGAAAGCCAAGACTACACTTATCAGAGAAGAGTAAGGCTGTGTGTTTTCCTGTTGTTTTTTATTTTTCATTTTTTTTTTTTATTTTCTTTCTTTCTTTATATAGATAGCTTGCTGTAAACAAGAGGTAACTGTAACATGTCTGGTTTGGGAGTATGTATTCACAGAGCAGAAAAGATTTGTTCAATCTTAACAAGACGCACGGTAGTTTTAAGACTTTGAAATGAACTCAGTGGATGAGTTTTATTTCATGTAACCAGAAGAAATCTCTCCTATGCAAACCACTGTCCTGATACTTTAGAGAAACAGGAAGCAATTTTCACAGCTCATTCACACAACCAATGAAATGTGAAATAGGTTCTATGGTTAGGTGAGAATCCTGGATGTTCTCTCTATCTCTGAGTAAGGCAATCTTATTCCCAGGGCATTAAGGTAAGGAGATAAACACAGAGCAAAAAAAATATTTATTAAGACCAAATGTTACTGTCTGAATAATAGAGGGAAAATGGACTACCCAGTGCTCTATATTCTTATTCACATCCAAGAAGTGTTACTGAACATCTGTATTGCTGAACAGGAAAAAGGATTGTTTTGTTTCATCCAGACTCTGAACAAGTAATTTGGTGTAAAATAAGTGGATATGGATACAGCACAGCAGATTATAACAGTTATCACCTTCTGTATAAGAGAGGCTGTCAGAAGACTATACATCTTCATACAGAATCAGAGATTGTCATCTCTGTTACTATAATATATAAATAAGGTTCTAAGGTGGAAAAATACATCTCTCCTCATCAGAATTTCATTGACTTAAATGAGGCAATCTGAACCATGCAAATGCATGGAACAATCAGAGGATGAAAGCTAATTAAATTTTTAAAATAGTCTGTGTTCCCTCCCTCCCCCCCCGCCCGCCCTTATAGTCAACGTGATTGACACTTAATAGTTAAGCCAGTCCATTTGTTTCTTAAGAGTGAAGTTCCCACAGCAAAAAAAATAAAACACAATAGTCTGTGCTGGAGTCTTGTGGGCAAGTGCAGCGAGCATGGAGAAGCTCTGATGAATCTATTGAAAAAGCAGCTGTTTCTGCCTTCACTTCTGACCTGGTAGTGCACTCCAGTATAGCTGTGTTCAAAACCCTTTCACTCTTTACTCAGTGTTGCTTGCCATTCAGTGGGACAGAAGCACGATCTTTACATTGGTTTTAAACTACTTCAAGAAGCAGATGCTGCAATTACCTTTAAAAGCAACAGCTATATGGGCCCTGAATGGTGGCCTGTTTTTATTATTGCTGTCTGTCCGGGGAGCACTTTTATTGCTAGCAATCAGTGTTAGATCTTCAATAGCAGTTGATCATTTTTGCTTCAGGCTTTTGTGTGTCCATATGGCCATGTGTGGGGAATGCAAAGAAGAACAAATTTTACTACTGGATTAGCAGTTCTTGTCTTGCCTTTTAATTTTACATTATGGTCTATTGTGTGCATATCGCAAAACAAGGAAGCGATGTGATTAAACTGTAAATGATAGCCAAATTGAAGGAATGCCTCAATCAACTACATCTCTGGACTCAAAAATTATTAACATGGTAATTACAGAAGGTCTATAGAATTGCTGACACAGGCGGCTTGGGAAATAACATATACTTACCAAAGTATAAAATGTTCCCAAAGAGTGACACTAAGGATGATGCAGATTTCTTTTGTGATGTACAATTGGTAAAGCTCAAAATACTAGGGTTAAGAAAGTAGGACAGGTATTAATTAGTTTACAACTTCTTTCCTTTAGCAATATAACTATTATAAGCTTTTGCGTTGTCAAGTATTTGATGAAAAGATGGCACATAAATCTTAAGCAATGTTTTCTCTTCCAAGATTTCATGGATAAAAAATTGCCATGCTCATGACCCATAGCTTCTCAGATTCAAACATTTTCACTGTTTGTTAGTTTTGCAAGTGGCAGTGAACAACTAAGGACTGAAAGATTAGCCACTAGCTGATATTAAACACAAAACTAATTCTGTTCTTATTGAGATCTGTGTAATTTCATTAATTTTGGTGAGATTTCCCAGATATTGCAAAGGCTAGTAGTGCTGTACTATAATTAGCTCTATCAATGGTCATTGATAAGAACTGTAATATATTATATGGTTTTTTTTTATTTTAATAGAAAGGTTTAGGAGGGTTTTATAGATTTTTTTTATGGAAAGGACAGTTGTTTTGTGTTGGGATATTATGCAAGGTTTACCCGATAAAAGAATTTGAGTGGTGCATTTTTAATCAACACCCAAACTTTTTTTTTATTCCTCTGAAATTCCAGAAAAATAAAAAAAAAAAAATAAAAAAAGAGAAAAAGTCACAAACTAAACTGGTTCTGACTTCTCTTCTATGACTGATCTCACAAGCTGCCACTCATAAAATACCTACTCCAAAGAATTGAACATTATCCCAATTTCATTGTTCTCCTTAGTCTCAGCTGCAGTGTGAAAAAATGTGAGGTATGCTGTATCAGTGATGAGTAAACAGCAACAAGATTTTACTAATGCCCTGTTTATCAGCAGTGAAAAAATGATGACAAACATTTTTTTTGTGGAAACACATTACATTAGAGTTGTTCAAACTGACCATAGACATAGCATTATCTTGAGTAACCTGTGGCTGTGGCCATGTCTATAAACAGAAAAAACATCCTTGGCTTTCAGAAAATAGCAGTTTTGAGAATCAACTTCTCGGAGAATAATTTAGAGAGGAACAGATGTGATTGCCACAGTTATATACCACAGCCTTATATTGCAAATCCCGAATTGCAGATAAATTCACTCCTTCAGAAGTTCTACGCCTGGAATTGCAATATTCAGATCACCCCAGTCTGGTGAAGCAGTGGCATAATAAGTTACCTTCAGATCACCCCAGTCACATAAAGCAGTGGTGTAAGAAGTTACTAAGAGCAAGCTGTGAAGATTCAGAAGTTGCAAAGCTGTTGGAGGAAAAGAAACTTGTGCAGTATACTTCATGCAGAGGTGTGATGTGCACTTGTAGTTGAATCAAGGCATATTTACAAATAACCTACAGTCTCCAGATGTTAAAAGACAGAAGTTAATTTTGCAGTGTGGAGAAAGGCAAATAATTTGATAGTGGTCTATGTTGCATATATTTAAAGAAACTGAACCAGAGACACCAGTCTGTGCTCTCTACCAGTGCTCCACCAGTCCAAATCCCAAATAGGCCATATGATTTTAGACCAGTGACTACTCTTTTGAACATCTTTGAATTATATCTATCTATACAGGGATATTTAGTCCAAGAGACTAGGATAACCTGAAATAAAACCCCTGAGGAGACGGAGGAGCCAATCTACTCATCTGTTCGTATTGCATTGGCTCAATCCTGTGCAAATGGTTCGATCTGCTGCTCTGTTTTTACTGCACCAAATTACTCAGTAGGAAATATACCTTTAATCAGCATTAAATCAACATTGAATTTGCAGTGCTAATATTTGATGCAGTAGAATCACTGAAAGAATGTTGGAAGAAGAAGAGTGAGAGAACATTGTCTGGGATTTTAATAGCTTGGTGCTAAAGTATTGCCTTTGACCTCCTGGGAGTTAGATTTCTGAATAGTTTTCACTGTAAGTTACCTCCAGTTTCCAAGATTTTGAATTTGTCAGGTTTTGATGCCAAGCAGTAAGCTTTCCAGAGTTTATTTTGTGTGATGTAGAACTCACTCTATTTTGTAATGAAAGACTGGACTTGGGCTCTCAGTTTAAATAACTACTTGTGAAGGAGAGCAGGTTGGAAATAGATACAAACTGGCATTATAATTTACCTATAATAAATTAAAGAAGAATAAATTATCGATAAACACATATTTTTTAGTGTTTTTAAAATCAGAGTCCTGTTGCTTAGCTGGTAAATATAGGTGTTTTTAATGGAGCTGTGTTTGTTTAACTAGAGGTCTGGTCTGTGGGGTTTTTTTTTGTATTGTGGTAATGTCTGTCAGCTCAAGCAAGTGCCTGTTGTGTGAGAACAGCTCAAAACAATTGGTTATATAATCTCCCTGCCTTAAAAATCTGTACATCTAGATAAGCAAGAAAGATTAAAAAAATACAAACCCCAAGCATCTGGAATTTACACCCACTACAGTACAGACTGTGGCTTTGCTAAGAAAATGAAATTCCCATCAGAAAACGGTAATTTTGGAAACTAATAAATCAGGTGGTTTTTTTTTTTTTCTTGGAGGTTGCTCTCAATGGCATATTAATTTCTCTGTAATATGCAGCTCCACTTCTTTCCTCTCAGAAAATGTATTGGCAAGACGACCCTTTCCTCTCCTGTGGAGTTTGACTGACAGGGCGCTGCCAAAGAGGGAAAATGATTTTCAAAGCCTGACCTAAGAAAAACCATTTCTTGTGCTCTCACTGGACTTTTGTTGCTTCAGGTGTTACAGGAAAAACAAATCAACTCAACTGCTCTGGTTCTTAATAAGAGTATTATTAAGATCCCCAAGCATAGCTGATACTGCTCTTCCAAACAGACCGAGGAACTCCATTCATTTATTGATGCACTCTCTGTGAAGGGATTATGTTTCACTTTGTTTGAAGGACCTGAGAGCCCTTATTATTTTTGTTTGCAGAAACACTGTGGTGCACATGAAAGAGACTCAGAGAAAAAAACCTCTTTTTTTTGGTGGGGGAAGAATGGCTGGCAGTTGATTGCCTCTTTTTTTTTTTTCCTTTCCCATTTGAAAAAGCTTCTTGGATGATTGATTTCTGATTTAGATTACCACATCCTCCCTGTTGTTCCCTGTTCTGTGTACTGAAATTTTCTAGCTGCCTTGTTCGGCTGACATTCAGGATATTGATAAGGTTAAAGATAATGACTGAGTTGCTCTAGCGGCTGGGTAGAACTCTGAGTCTAGCTTATTTTGATAAAGTCTTTCCTCCCTGCCATCCAGTAAAGACAAAGATTTACTTAGGCTTATAGAAAAAAAAAAAAAGAAAAAAGAAAAAGAAAAATAAACACAAAAACAAGAAAAAGAAAACCTTCTCAGATTCCTTTTCTGTGTAGCTGTCATGGGTCTTTTTACAACAGTACATGTCATGGAAAGCAGACTTGGTGGGAAGGAAGACTGTTTGGAGGTGTCCCGTGCATGGGGCGGAAAAACCACAAGCCAGTCAACGTATTTGTCTCTGCAAGCAAATATGCAGCTCCTGGGGGGCAGCAAGTATGGGCAAGCCATGCAGCTCTGCGGAGGCTGCTCAGGTACACAACCTTCTCAGCATCCAAATACCATGTGAAATCTGTAGGAAAAGGGTGCTGTAGGAAAAGACTCACAGGGGGCTTATGGGATCTGAAAGACTACAGTAAATCTCCAGATTGAGCCCAGTGTGCTTTTACCTAGCCCAGTTGAGTTACTAAGCCTGAAAAATTGTCTCTATATGCATATACCATGTTTTTTCACCCCATTTTGAAAATAACTGAATGGAATATTTATGGCCTCATACCTTTCTCTGCACTTAAGACTTGAAAAATCCAAATTAGGGGGTTTTGGGGTTGTCAGAAAACCATTATAATAAGGAGAATGTTTTTCACACTAGTACGGCTGAAGTAGAGTAGTTAAACTCATCTTTCTTATACCTAGTTCAAATTGTAATTGCTCTTGTGCTTTCACTTATCCTGCCTCCTTTCTCAGCGTGAATCAGCCCTGGACAAACAGTTAATGACAGCTGAGCAGGATTTAATATAACTGGAGAACAGCATGTGTAGCACAAGAAATTATAACCTCTGCACTATTCCACCTCTGTGTCTGGCAGAAAGGGGGATTTACATTTTTGCTGCATACCAGCAAAAGCTACAGGCTGCTGGCAACTGGGGAAGGCCTGGATGTTCCTACATCCCAGTCATGCATGCCTTTCAAATGGACCCACCAGCTACATCCAGCTGTGGATACCTCTGTGGATACTTCCATGTTTTGTTTACGGTGTAATTTACCTCTGCATGCAAGGCAATCTGCAAGCATGTTACAGATTTGTATAGTAAAGCAGAACCTTATACTTTGGTAAGTGAAGGAGATATTAATTTTATCAGTTATACTAGATCCCCTTAAAAAGTAAGCCACTGTGTAAAATTTGCAGTCTCTGACACATGCCTCTAGTGACAAATAAAACCATAAATGAATAAATTTTATTTCCTTAGGAGACTGCCATAACTTGACACAACTTCTGAGACTTTGGTGGAAAATAAAAATACTTTTGGGTTTTGCATATACCACTTTATTAAGAGTGCAAAATGTAAGCCTTTAAAATATTACTCACCTTACTAGTATACTGGGCTTGATTTCTCATTTATTTGCTGCACCTTTTCTGGACATAGTTTTATAGTTTTTGATAGCATTCTTCTGGATTTACTGTCTGTAATAAGTATAGGAGTCAGGACTTTTACTGTAAAGAGTATATTTGCATGTAAAGGAAGCCTTTACAGATAACTATTAAGTTAAAGGTTATAGAGAAAAAAACCACAGTGACTGTGCTTAAGCTATAATAGGACCACAGCAAAGTGGAAGAGGAAAAATATTTTTAGGCTCTGAACTGCTGGCTTTTTTCCTGTGTCATGATTCCTGCTGCTCAGACCTGATGTTTTAGACTGACAAATAGTTTTGATTTTTTTTTTCACTCCCATTTTCAAAGTTTTCTGCACGATAAGGTCGACTTATTCCTTCAGTTATCTATTTTGATAGCAATGTAGAGAAAAACAGTAAGATATGTGAGTGTTATAACCTATCTGAGATCTTGGGGGATTCTTATAAACATAAAAAAGGGTAATTTGTTCTGCTTTCTGCTTTATAGTTGGTGCAATTATAAATCAAAATGTGCAGTGTTGCTCCCAGTTTGGAAAGAGTGGAGGCAGTTTTGGTTTGGTATCTCTAAAAGGTAATAATAATAATAATAATAATAAATAAATAAATAAATAAAAAAGCTTCTGTATTTCACTGCAGTGCTGAGTTTCCCTAGTAATATGTTAAAAGTTTCCAAATTCTTACTGACTTCTAATGAAATTTCAGGCACTTAATAAAGCTCTGTCCTTTATGTCTTTAAAGATCATTTTAGAGTGATACTTATTCAGAATTGCTAACATTCTGCTCCAGTTCTTTATTCTTGATGGCAGCAAAAGTGTCAGGGAGACCTGGAGAAAATTACAGAGAAAAAAACCCCAAACTTTAATTAGGGCATTAATTAGAGCATTAATTAGGGCATGTCTTTTATGTGAACATTATAATAAAAAAATATCAACTTTCTCAATCTCCACTTCAAGGCTGTGAAAACCATGTTAGATCCTCTCATATCAACAGTATGAGACTAATATACACTGGCTGAGAATCTCTCCTGAAATGCAGAAGAACTCAAAATGCAAAATCTACTGCAAAATGGAGTTTTCCACAGAACAGTGTTTAATAGTCTATTGTTTAATGACAAAACCTTTTGTTTGAATCATATTCTGACTTTTGATAGATAATATGCTGTTCAAATTAACTTCCATATTGATAAGCGCTTAAAAGAATGTTCTCATTACTTGAACAAGAATGAATCCTTTTTTGATCTCTTTTTTTCCAAGACCAATTCTGATCAGAGTTTATTTTTGAGTCATAATTCATTTGATTTGGTTGGCATATCATACAGCAGAATTTAATATAACAATAATTAAAGGAAAACAATTTAATTTTGGACTCTTTAATTATGAACATTTTGCCATCTAAAGGTTCCAGTTGATGCAGTTATACATGGTTTTGTGTTTACCCAGTATTGATCATTTGTTGCATTAAGCCTAACTCCCATGGATTTANTTTTTAATCAGAGTTAGGTTGATGGTTGGACTAGATGTTCTCAAAGGTCCCTTCCAACCTAGGCAATTCTATGATTCTATGGATATCTTAAAGAGAACTTTTGGTAATGGAAACACTATTATTATCCCCAAAATATTCCACAACTAATTGTTTTCTGTAGTATTTTCATTTTAAAAAGGTCTTTTCTATAAAAAACCTGAAATAAGGCAGTGTTTTAGATAAGAATATTATTTGACTTAGACAGGCACTCAGAATATTTGAGTTTCCTGCAGAGTTTTGGTACTCTTGGGAAGAAAATCTCCTAAGTTTTCACACTGGAAAAAAACCCCACCCCGAACACCCTACCTCGGTGCATTTTAGTGGCAAATTCACTGGCTAGTAATTGTGCAGTGGTGGAGTAGAAAGGTGGGAAAACAGGGGAGATTCCTCTCTGTATGTCAAAGCAGGGCTGCAAAAGGAAAGCAGTTCTCTTCCTTTCATGTAGCAAGTAGTGTATAAATCGGTGAAAGGAGACTGTGGCCATTGTATTTTTGCACTCTTTGCTGCAATGGTTTTTCTTAGTTGCACTTAGGAAAGCCAGTCTGTAGGCTTCCCAAATTAGATGAAAGAAGGTATCCTGACCCTGCACACAGAGGACGTGATAGCACAGCACAAACCAAGAGCTGAGTAATGGATAAGGCTTAGAAAAAGTCCTCCTGCGCTTTGTATTTATGACTAGTAAAGTGCACTGTTGGAGACAAAGTGCTGGGTTAGATGGACCACTGGTTTGATCCAGAAACTTCCAAATTACTTGCAACAGGACTCTGAAACAGTAACTTTGTGACTTCTGCTCTGGTTGGTGCCATAAAACCTGTGTGTCCTTGCAAATTACTTCAATTATAAAGACTTAAAATAAGATTGACAACTAACATGACTCATAACAGAGGAACAAACTGTGTGTCTAAAACATATTTTTGAAATACGTATGTCTTTTAGCAACTGTTGTGCAGACATCCAATGAGTATTTCTGCGGAGAGGAGAGAACTTACAAGCACAAGGGAAAATCCTAAGGAAAAACTTGGGAGAATTTGGATGTCTTTGGTCAGGAACTCAGACAGAACCAGGTCATCTGGGACCTACTGGGGGAATTTTACTGCTGAAAAGGAATTTGAATGAATGGGACTAAAATCTTGTGTTGCAAGATAGGAAAGTTCTGTAAAGCTATACAAAATCTGAGGATTTCCCCCAAAATCATGCAAAAATTATCTCTCCTCAAAAAATTGCTTATTCCTAACCACTTTATGCCTGTGCTTTTCATCCCAGCCTTTCAGGGAGGCTAGGAGGTGAAACCCAAGATGTAAAAATTACAATCCCTATGTTTAAGGGCCATTTTTGACTGACAGTGCTCATTACATTTCTACGTTTTTTCCTGGTATGTCTGCTCAGAGGAGAAGCAGTAATCTGCCTGCTTTGTGACAACCGTGCTCCAAACATTGCAATGGACCATTTGATTACCAATTGTGTGCTCAGGGAAAGAAGAGTTCCTGTGTGATGGATCTGAATGAACAGCCTACCCCTCCCCAGCTGTATCTTTGATGGGAGGTAGTAAGTGCTGCAGAGTGTGCGTTTGCTGGACAACACAGGCAAGAATAACACAAGCAGCCCCTTAGCCACCCACCCAGCCAACTTAAATGTCCTCTGGTGGAAACTATATAGTGAAAGAACTTCTGTAGGAAAAAACTGTCAATAGATGAACGTGATTCCTTTTAAAGGCGTATATAAAAGAAATCCACTCTTGGCCAAATGCAAGAAAAAATTGACTTTTCTCTTGAAGGGTTTATCTATTCATTTGATTGTGTCTTCTAAGTAAGCTGTAATTAGAGCTAGTCCTCTTCTAACCCTTGTGCTAATGAGGCTTTGCTCACTTCTATTAGTGACAGTACATTGTATTTTAATAAGGATCCCCTGGCCTGGCACGGCAGGACCTGCAGATAAGGGGAAGGAGAGCAAAAGGAAATGTAAAGAACTGAGGTCAGCAGGGGGTCCCCTTCTTGGCACTGGGCTCCACAGGAAGGCGCTGGCTAACTTTGTCTTAGAACTGTCATTTGTATTAACTTCTAACCCATCACCTTCTCTGGTAGGCTAGCTATACTCAATGAAGCGGGATAGATCCTTGGCTTGGCCTCTCTATCCCCTATTTCAGCAAACTGAATACAACACAGAAAGTTCACAGGGGAAGCATTTGGGGAGATGGTGTTAAGGATAGGGTCAAAAAGAGCTTTTAACTCATCTTAACATTACTGTCCTTTTCCATTTCAACTCTTATCTGCCCATCAAGGCTTTTGGTTTGCTCACTCATCCGTTGCTAAAAAACCCATCCGAATGCAAAAAGCCTCCAAATGGAAATTATATGTGTTTTGAGATATGCAACACTTTGGACTATACCTGCACACTTGCTCGTGTGTTTTCTCTCTGTATGGGGTTTTTTCCTGCTGTTCGATTCCTGGTTGGATCAGAATTCTTTGGTTGATTCCATCTTCACATATGCTGATGCAAATTGGGGCAATTTCTTTGCCATTCAGTAAAGTTAGCAGGGAAAAGAGAATCAAGCCTTTTGTATCTTTTGTGTAACAGTCAGAAAACCCCTTTCTAATGAAGTCTTTTCGGAGATGCTGGAGGCTGTTAGAATGTGACAGATAAACAGCTCCCTGTATGGCAGAAGGTAGAAAAGCATCATTCTTTTTTGCTTAGTTCCTATCAATGACTTCTCAGAAGCCCTAAACAAAATATATTTCTTACTGTTAGTACTTTCAGAGCCTACCTTGGGATATTTCAGACCTCCATGGACATGAGTCTGCTCAGCCTCAAGTTTCAGAAGATAGTTTATCTGTCAGTGAAGTGAATGCAAAACTTTACCAGCTTGTCATCCTTCTCTCCATTTAGGCTAATCTGTAACTGCCTTTACCAAAATGTAAAGCCTGGAGAATCAAACAAAAAGTTCTCCACGAAACACTGAGACATGTATCAGATGTTATTTATCCCTTTAAATAAGACGATACACTCAGATATCACCCTTTCTGGTGGGTCATACATTACTGACCATCTTCTTTTTGGTGGAGGTACTGCTTGGTAATGAAGGAAATGAACCAATAGAATGGCACCTGTTCAGTCCATTACTGATATTATTGACAATTAGGATATATAGAGATAAGAGTTTTTTAAAGATATTTATACAGATACAAGTTTGTTTATGCTAGCTCAGACTCAAGTTCATACACAAATCATTAATTGAAATAAAGCAAATATTTAAGTTCCGCCCCTACCTTGTGTGGATATAGCAAGGAGCAGGCTGGCTTTAGATAGCTTGATCACTGGCCACAAGGTATTCTAGTAAGCCTTGTGAGTTTGTCTATGAAATGAACCTGTCTTATCTGTCCTGGCATTGTTTACGTCACCACAGAAACCTATACTCACTTTAGAAACAGGCTTTTTCATATCTGGATGATTTCACTAGGCATGATTTCAGGTGATTGGAACAAAGTTTCCTGAGTTATCAAGTAGCTGGGTGGTCTTTCTAAGTATTACCTGGCTGCCAGGATAAAAGGCTGTTGCAAGACATGTTCCTTAAGACCAACAAGCGGGGTCTCAATTCTAGATGTTTTACTTTCCCCAGCTGACTAGCAAGGCAGTTCAGGGTCCACCTAGACCAAACCTCACTGCTGTCCCAGTGTACTGTCAATCTGAGAAGTTTTGATGCTGGGGCTTGAGAAATGTAGACAATCAGGCTAGAAGACCTCCAGGACCACAAAATGTGTCTTATATTGGCAAATGAGAACACGTTCAATGCCTGCACGTGTTCTGGGTCTTTTGAAATATTCCTGTTGTCTGTAACAATTTCACACAGTCTTCTTTTTTCTTGGCTGTGCTAGTGACCTGCTGTGCCAGCTACCTCAAACTGGCAGTGTATGTTTTCTGACTGGAAGGCGGGCATGGCACAGGATCTTAATTCCCTGATAGCAGTGTTAGCATGTAACATAGACCTGGTGCTGGTGCGTATGGCTCTCCTGTCCCCTCTGCTCCCTCCCTAATTCCTTTTCATTTCATTCTTCATCTCTGTCTCCACTAGACATCACTAACTTTATCCTGAAAGACACCACACGTCTGGCCATACCATGATGCCCTGGTTTCAGCTGAGATAGAGTTGGTTTTCTTTTTAGTGGTTGCTGTGTTTTCAGATTTCCTATGAAAGGAATGTCGGTAATGCATATTGTTTTGCTTGTTGTTCAGTGATGTTTATACTACTCAAGGACTTTTTTCAGCTTCCCAACAAAGCTGAGAAGAAACACAGATAGAACAGTATGGAAAAATTCATACCATATTTGTCATATTCAGTATATAATGGGGTTTGGCCTGGAGGGGTTGGAATCCATGATCTCTGCTTGAGTTGAAATGAGCAACCAATTCACTGAGTGCTGAGAGTAGTTTGTGACTTGTATATATTTTTTTATCATTAGTACTGTTACTGTTATTATTATAATTATTATTATCATCATCATCATTATCATTATTATTATTATTTCCATTACTGTTCTACTTTATCTCAGTCCACAATTTTGTATTTTTTTCCTTTTTTATTCCTTTTCTCTCTCCCCTTGTTTGGGGGTTAGGGTGGGGGGGATGGGACTGTGGAGAGAAGGGAAGAAGGGGATGAGAGAGAAGCTGCGTGGTCCTAGCTGCTAACTGGGGTTAAACCACAACACATGGCCATTCTTCCCATACACAGAGTGCAGGTTCCCTTAGGAACAGTGGTTGTAAGGGTTACTAACAGGTAACAACGTAATAAAGAAGGTTTGGAGGGAAAGAGGGTAAAAAAAAGAGAAAATGAGAAAACAGATTGTATAAAAACCTGCATTTTACCCATGGTTGTTAGAGAAAAATCTTCTAGATCTCTTGCATGTAAACAAATAGCAGCATTTTATGTGGTTTGCCTTGGGTTTTATTTATTTATTTATTTATTTGTCTTTCAGTTCATTCCACTACTGTATCTAGGCCAATAACATAGGAGTCGGAAGTAATCAGAAGTGGTAAAATATTATGGGTATGTAACAGCAGTGAATCTATAATAATGCTGCAGTCTTCAATACTGTGGCTTCTGAATGCCTCAGTGTTTTTACATCCTTATATCTGCAGGTTTTCCTCAATGCTTTATTTGTCTTACAGCTGCGGAACAGATAAGGATTTCCAAAATTATTTAGATGCCGGTCTAACGGCAGGATAAAGTTTAACCTCCCTTAACTACTCAATGGCATTATCAGACCACACTTAGTTGTCTGAGCTGGTCACATAGTTGTCTATCAAGTAAATGGGGACAAGCAAGCACCTACGAAAGGGTCAGAATTATCTGTCTGAGCACAGTGTTAAATGGAGGACATAATCAACACACTAAAGCAATTCTTCTGACCACCTATTGATTCACAAAATAATGTTATACATATATTTGCTTCAGGCACTAAGGATCTGCTGCATTTGCAGATACAACACCTTGCCTTTTGGTGGAAACTTGTGTAGATAAATGAATAAAAAAGCAAGGAAAGGTTTTTTTTTTTTTTTGGTAGCTTTAGCAACTGATCTTCCCAACAGGTTAGAAATAGATTCCTACCCCTACCCCTCCCAAGTCCCATTTCACTCGGCTCTTGAACTATGAACTTACTGCTTGAACTGAATACCAAAGATATACGAGCCGTTTGTTTCTCTGCTATCAGCCTTAGACCATATCTTTTTGCTCTGGTGAGTTATTTAAAGTGCTTGATATAGTTCAGTTTCCTACCTTAGTGCTTAGAGATTTTATCAATGTTAATGTCAATGTCTGGTGTCTTGTTTACCAATTAGCTGAAAGCATAGTTCAGACAATTTAGTCAGCTGTTCTAGAGAAAGGGAATTTCATTAACTATGAGAAACATTGGGCCATAGTCTTCACCCTTGCTCCAAAGAAGAGGAATCATGAACAGAGGAGACGAAGACTGCCTGTAGCATTGGTATAGCGATCTCACCAGGAGGGCTCTTTCCCTCACTCTTGCTATATTAGGGACATTCCTGCCAGTGAGTGTGTTGTACTTCATTCCATGAAAATTGATGTAAACTACACCACATTAAGAAAAAATGGTTTCTGATTTCAGATGAGAAAATACCCCAGTGACTTACACGGAAGAGAGACCAAGCCTGATCTTTCTTTCTTCAGATTGCAATACATATTTGAATGCTGGTCTTGTCCTAAATGTTATAAAACACTTTCTTAAGATTTTCAGCTGCTTAAAAAAGTTGAGTATATTTGTAGAAGACAAAATCATGCCTTGTAATTACCAAATATACTTTGACACTTGCGCATTCAAACAAGATGCCAATAGATAAAAGTGTTTATATATGTGACAGCTACTGCCCAAATTGGGAAGAATGTGTTACTCAAATATGTGTATTTAGTTCAAGAATAATCAACCATTTGCTCTTTTGAAGTCCTTTACACTTTTCAAGCTTTCTTACAAAATCAGAGATTTCAGTTTTCAGAACTCATGTTTTAAGAGTCAGGGAGATCTCAGTTCTTTATTTTTCTTAGTTATTTACGGGATAAAAAATACTTTTGGAAAATAGTATTCTAATTAATGTTTGATTGCAAAAGCACAAAAATATGCTGCCTACAAAAGTCTATTAATTTTTAGACTAATATATCTTTAAGATGTTTTCTCAAGTAAAGCATCACAGCTGTAGTTTTGTATTTCCATCTGTGTAACATTATATTAAAAATTTGCAACATGTTAAAAATTTTAATTATTAACGTGATAAAAAATACCGTGTGTCTATATTTCTTAGTCTGTTCTTATTCTTAATCAGTGAGGACATATGTTAATTCCGATGACTCTTCATATACAACTGAGTTTCATGGATTCTAATAGAGTCTCTAGCGACAAGAATGTGGGGAAATTTTAAAGATATACTTTTTTAGTGTTTAACTTTCATTTCAGAATTTATGTCCTCAGTATTTAGTTTGTGCTGTATTCTAATGTATTTGCGTATCACATTTTCATTTGGAGAATCAATACAACCTGAATCTGCTAAATGCATAATTATTGAGTTATGAAAATCTATCATGTACTTTGACTTCAGTTGTAGAAATAAACAAGTTGATTATGGGTCTTTAGTGCAAAATTTAACAAACAAGCTGTAATGTCTTTATCATCAAAGACTTCTTGCCCTTAGGTCAACGTTGTGTGCTTTCTTAAGTATGTTTTTTGTAACACTTGTTCTTTTTCAGAAAGAAAAAAGAAGGTAACAATGAAGATCTTTGAAAAATCATTTATCAGACTACAAGTCCCCTGGTGTGTTGAACAAGGGAGAAATCATGGAGGTAACTTCTGCCCCAATAGATCCCAGATCCAAAATCTTCTTTGCAAACAGAGCCTTTCATTTAGGACAACTGGATCATAAAGTGACAAGTTTTCCCCTAGAATTTAGCCTAAAGCCTCTTCTGGTCAGATTAACTCTGTTGTATTCAGCTGCAGACCTGGATTAACCCCTAGAAACTCTGTATTGTTTCTCTTCATTGCATATATCCCCATGTCTCCTATTATCTCCTTTTTACATCAGACAAAGTGATACAAAGTTTAATCCATGATAAGCTTTTTTTAGTTTTTCGTATCTGTTAAGAATTCTTTGACAGTTGTTTCCCCTTTTAATGCAAACAGCCCATCCAAATAGAAAACCTTGTCAATAGCATTTGCTAACCTGAAACACAGAGGAGACAGTTAGCAGAAGTGTCCTTAGTGCAAGGACAAAGGTGCCAGTGCTAAATCCACTGTCCCTTATTGTCATCTCTATTGTGAGCAAATTGAAAACATGTACATGTATAAGACATAGTTCTTGTGACAACCCTGCTACAAGATTGTATTTTTCAGTAAAAGTTTGCCTGATGTAAAGTTTTCTCAATGTAGAAGTATCTCATTATTTTTTAAAAGCTTTTTAAAACCAGCTGTGTTAGAAATAGTTTCTGATACAATTGACAGGAGGAAATAGACAAGAGACATAACTAAAGCAATTTTCAAAGTGAACGCTGGAGTAAGGAAAGAAAAACCACATAGAAATAACATAATATGGCTCACATTTTTTATTTGGATAATACAGCTTTATTTCATCAGTGGTGATTCATTTAATACAGGACTTGCTCCAATATTGCTATTATTATATGATGATACAATATGACATCTTAGCAAACCCGGCACGTTTTCAAACACTGTCTGAGATCTGAGAAAGCTTCATTGGTTTCATCACATGAGTTTTGCTGAGGTCTCTACAAAGCAGTGTTCTCCACGGTACAGGGTTAGGGCTAAACAGAGATAATCCTGTCAAGACTTTAAGATGTTTTCAGAAACTCAAACCAGGGCACAGTACAGCAGATTATCCCCTGGCCTTTCACCTCCAAGGCAAGCAGACATTTTACTGTTAGACGAGATGTAGCACTTAAAAGTCATATATTAGAAGTTTCAAAACTGGCTGGTGTTAGCTTTGTTCTTGCAAATGTTTCTTACAACCTTTGGATGGCACTGTTATATACCTGGCACAGATTAACTAGATTTCCAATCTTTCTGACCCCCTCCATAATTTTGTAACATCACTTGTAAGAGAGATTTATTTCTTTTGATAATTTCAAAATGTCTTTTGTTTAGCAGTGTTTTGCTTTTGCATTAATTTTTTTTTCACATAATCTTTTTAAAAAAAAAGGAAAATTTGGAAACTATCGTATGGTCGCTTTCAAGTTTTGACCTTTAGAAATGAAAAGAAAATGCTTGGGAGTATGTTAAGGCTGTAATTTCCACATTTTCAAAACTCAATTTTCGACTCGAAGTATTTTGTCAGAATTTTTTTTAACTATCGGTAGTTCTTCGCTTAAGTATATTAATAGAATTCAGAAAGAATATCTCTAGAGACCTAGCATAGGGAGATTCTTCTGTAGCCCAAAATGCAAGATTGTAATGGCTCCTGTTCTTGTCATTGCAAGTTATATATATGGTCATGAGGTTCTTTCTACTATTTCTATACCACTTACAAGAAATCTGGAACTCAATAAATAGATGACATAGATGTGTGAACACACAATTTATGTACAGAGGGCAGGGTAAAAAAGGACCAAATACATATTTTCAACTAAACTTGTGAATTCTGTCTTGATTAGTCTCCCAGCATAACGTACTCCCTTAATCAGATCTCTTCAGGGACCTTGGGGGCTTCAATAGGAGTTTAAATATGGAGAAGTCTAGCTGTGAAACATATTTCTGCCTGTGCTCTGGAAAGATCATCTGTTCCAAATGGTAAATAAGGTAAATTGGACAAATGAGGCTATTATCCCTGACAAACTGCTGGAGAAGAACAAGAAAAAGGTAGATTAGTAGGGAGAGGTAAAACTGTACAAGTAGTGCATTGTAACAGTGTTAATCTGGTGCAGTGGGAAGAAGAACATCATGTCATACTTCCAAGGAGATGGCTGTGCTGCTCAGTTGATAAAACAATGTCAGTTTGCGTGGACTGAGTCAAAAATTAGGCATAATTAGGGATAACTTTAGGGAAAACCCTAAGGAAAAACTTTAGGGATAACATGGTGCTGCAGACATCAAGGTATGAGCCATGGTGATGGCTTGGGCTGCAAATGGGAAGGTGGAAGAAAGCATTAGAGAGATGCTGAGAAAAACTATGGGTAGCTGGATTTGGATGTCACATGTAATCCTTTCAGCTGTGATGTTCTCATAACAAATTGTGAAAATCCTCTCTTTCTTTGAAATATTTTTTGGTTTTTTGTTTGGCAACTAGATTGTCTGTCTCTTTCATGTTAGCTACAAAGGAATTAAATAACCATACAAATTTATGAAGCTGCCTCAAAGGAATGCGTCTGCATTGCAACTTGTACCTCCATATTGAAATTACAGTACTGCTATACTTTACTTTTTTCCAAGGGTTGTTCCAAGGGTTGTTCAGCCTCATAATAGCATTTTTGTGAACCATGCTGATGACAATATCAATGCAGCTTTCAAAAGTCTAAATGTAACAATTTAACAAATATAAATTTATGGAAAAAACGCCAAGGCCAAACATCAAAGGCTACCAGTCCCATCTCTGTAGAAAATTTATCTCAAGAAATTCTTAACCCTTGGATTACTAGAAATTAGAATGAAATGTCATAATAAGAATTGTATTGTCCTAAACACAATATTATCATTAGTGGAGACAGTGTACCTATGTTAATTAAGCCATTGATATGATCGAGTTTGGCTACTCTTATTTTCTTACTCAAAAATGTGGCATTAAATACATGCTATAATTAATCCAACAGTTGGTTTGCTCACCTAAAGAGTTATATGTATTGATGGAATTTATTTTCTGATAGACCTGTATTCTACAGTCTCTTGCTCCTGTTATCGATGTCTATATTTGTAAAGTGACCATGTGCAACTGTTACATTTACACTGATAATTTTAATACTCAATTATTAAGTTAGTTTTCCAAAGTGTCCCTCACTCTTGACCTGATCCCCTGCGATTGGTGCTTAACCTGGAACATATTCAAGCTACATTGCTTTTCTACAGTAGTGCCTTTTAGGATCTCAAGGTTCTGCGGAAAGCTGTTTTGCTAGACAAGCAGCTGAGGCGATCTTTGTTTGTAAGTCAAATTAAGTTGTTATGATTAAGCATTTTGTTGAATTAGGGGCCAGAATGCACCCATTTTACTGAATCACTCTTCCGGTTAGGATGGTATCTACGGTAAACAGGCTTTCAGAAACAGATGTCTAAAAAATATAACTGTTTGTAGGCTTGTTACTGGCATCACCAAATATTCATACCCTTCTGAATGTCACTGTTCTTAAACATATATCTGGAACAACATTCAGAAATGTCCCACAGGGTTGAAAAGACTGTTCTTGGAGGTGAAGTTTCCTATCACTAAGTCAGTTACCTAAATATTGAAGTCACATGTATGTATTTTTTGTAAGGTACGAAAAAATACAGGAAATGTATGTTCATCCTCTGAAGTGAATCAATGCTTCTGGAAATTTCCTCTGAGACACTGAGAGTATTCTGTTCCTGCTGAAATATCTGCTGAAGGAGGAACAATTTTAACAAAATATTGAATGAAATCCTATTTTAAACACATACCTTGTGAATGCCTTTGAAGATCCTTTAGAAAAGTGTGAAAATCAACTGTAATAGTTGCTATAGTAAAAAGTCATATGGAAATACTGATCTTTTTTCATGATAATCTCATTAAAATATGGAACATATTGCTTCACATTGATGGAGTAGTTCCCAGTGAGGGTTATTTTATGAAAAGAATAGATTTTTTGTAACAACATTTAAAACTATAGAATTTCTAGCTGATACTCCTCTAAAGAGTTTGAGATTTGTCTCTAAAGTAGTAGTTTGTCCCCAAGCTGATTGACTTTTTACCTCAACTGTATTCTGTGTGTAGCTTTCTTCAAGTCTTTGTAAATTTCCTAATTAATTACATGTGAAAAGTAACAGAAACAATATACTTGATGGTATCTACCATTCATCTTGCTTTCCACCCTCTTCCTTCTCCTTCACCCAGAAAAGTGACTCCAGAAAGAAAGCTACTGTTGCCTTTATAATAGCATTAACTACACTTATAATCAGATGAAAAATAATGACTTTCAGGAAGTAGTGTAGATGTTTCCACCCAAGAAACAAATCACTCTCGTGACCTACTAAAGACTGAAGAGCAGATTTCTGTTAGATCTCATCTTTTAGTAGTTTGACAGACATTACCAGGGAGTTGTTTTTTGCAGGTCTGTCTTGTTGGATACATTATATCCAGGCAGTGGACATGAACATGTAGCATGCACTTCCGATCTTTGCAGTAGTTACTGCTTCGTAGATTTACTGTAAACATAAATAGCAGACCTTAAATAAACATGATAGGCATCTTATTCAATACAATAATGGACATGAAAGGCACAAAAATTTGACCTCTCATCCAAGTGGTAACAAAAGAGAAATGCCAGTGTGACCAAGAGGATAGCAAATTTGAATTATTTTAGTTTTACGAAGTGATTTGCTGCCTGTGACAATCTCTGGCTTGCAATTTTTAAATACTTAAAGCTCATTTACATTAAAAAAATCTCACAATAGATGAGAAAAAGACATACTATTTTGGGTAGCAGAAATGATTCACACAGAGAAGATTACCCTTGATTGTGAAAATTATACAGAAACATGTTCCTTGTCTATAAATCAGTACAGAAGTGTAAAGTCATATGAACACCATACCATTATCCCATATTGCAGTTAAATGGGTGACATACATATGGCATTTTCAGAGGCGTTCACTGACGTAAAATCTATGTATCTGTAGCCAGGGGAGTCTGGGGAAGTAATGAGGAAATACCTGTCTTTATGTAAATCACATATCAATAAATTCTATGCATTAGTAAAGATGTACAAGTGTAAATAATACTATGAAGTGATAAAAGTAGCTGTCTGAAACCAGAAGCAAAACACAGAGCTTTGATTTTACAGCCATTTTTGAGAAGAAAATTACTTTAATGGCAGGATGGCGCACACACGTTTTACAGCCCTATCATTACTGAGGATACAACTTTATACTGCTACAGCTAAAATTTTAAAAACAATAGCTGATTATAATGTGTATGTATATACTCATCTATTATGTTGTCCCTTCATGATTTTAGCCAGGATTTTGTTTGGAGTTGTGGCCTGCTGGGTCTTGTGCTTCCTTGTTAATGTTCCAGAGCTAAGCCATGGTGTAAGGTAAATTTACCCCCGAGGAAGTCAAACTTGTGGGACAGTGTAGCACAGACTGTTGTTACTAGGCTAAAGATTTCTATACCTGTGTAAATTGTTGAGTGTGAAAGGGGGAAAGCTCTTGTAAAAGGAAATGATTCTCAAGCTGTATTTCGTATTGTCGAATCTTTTACCTGAGATACCAATCCTCCATATTTAGGATTCTCTCCTACTCAGTTTGGCCTTTCTTCTGTTTTCTTTGCCCGAGAAAGAAAACCTATTCACATGCCTGCTCAAAGGGAGTGTTATTGTTCCTGCTCTGGCAGGAGGATTGGACTAGATGATCTTTCAAGGTCCCTTCCAATCCCTGATATTCTGTGATTCTGTTATTATGTGTCTTAACTGCAGTCTACTCACTTCCCCCAACCTAGACTTATTTTCATAGCACACCTCAGCAGATTCGATTATTATGACATTTCCTACTGGTTCATTCCTCTCACTTTTGAAGTTATTTGGCCTACATGGAAGCTTGACAATGATTTCTTCTTTATCCCTTTATTATATGACTGTTTCCTTGAGAGTGACTCTTATCACCATATGTATCTGTCTCTGACCATATGCTACAGAGACAGTAGAGAGTGTTGATGAATGCATAGGAGGACAAAGGTGATGGGGAAAGTGAAGAAATCAAGTTTCACAAGCAGGGACAGAAATAATGGAAAGGGAAAGGAAGCCATTCAGGATAAGCAAAAGAAGAAAATGTGGGAAATGTAAAATGGGAGAATGAAAAAAGCCGGTCTATCTCTGCCCAATCTTCTTCCAGCTCTATGCAAATCTCCCTCGAGCCTCTGTATAAAACCTGACAGATCTATATATTTGCCAAGACAGATGGAAATTATCTGATGCAGAATTATTTTTAAAAGTTTTTAAAAAAATTAAGTGAAATGCAAAAATAAGCACAGAGATAGCAATGAATGCTACCAGTTTAGTACGCAAGCCTGAAAAGGACTTTACATTTGCATATCTAAACATGCCATGAATAAATAATTTGACACTTATGGAACTAATAGTAAGCATGCAGACCCCTTTTTTTGCAGGTTTATGATTTTACATTGTAAGCAGAGCAGAGATCAGTCTTGCAAAATAGGAAGCTGGTTTGGATTCTGTTCAGTAGAACATCCAAAATATGAGAGATGCTACAGAAAACTCAGCTTCAGTGCTTTTCTGTTTCTTATTGATTCTAGTACTAATTGGTTTTGTTCAGCAAGATACTAATCTAGAAGTCATGTGCACAGAATCGGTGTATTTCGGAAGAATTGACACATTTTTCTGGGTGTAGCAGCAATTCTAAAGGTTACTTATGCAAGGGTTGTGAAGATGAATTCGTGTCATACGTTAGCTGTCACGCAGCACACTTCATTGCTGATGGTTTGGTTAGTATGCTGAGATGTATGCTCAGCTCCTTTTCATGGTGTTTTGCCCTTCTCTGGGTAAATGCTGTAATAAGAAAGATAATATACAAAAGGCACCACAATCATATGAACTTAATGCTATCTGAATGGCTAAAAGCCCGTACTTATATCGTAAGGTCACTTTGTAGGCGCTTATCTGTACACTTCTGATTTACAGCAGAGATTAGGCATTTGGTTTCTAATTCTTTCACCAGGCCACATTTTTTTCTGATCGCATTATGGAATGTTAGGAACTTTGTGACCCAAAATTAAGAAGTAATTTTTAGTTGTAATGGAGCATGTCAGGAGTGTATTTGGATAAAGGTGTTTGATTTACTCTATGAGATGGGACTTGGGAAGTTTTTAGCTGGGCTCACTACTACTCTGTATGTCATTGGAAGTTTCTCATGGCAGGTAGATGAGCAGGGACTCTTGTCCCCTGAAAGCAGTTACATAGTTCTTAGTATGATACATTTTTCAATGGACTTGTGTGTTGCAATTGTGAAAACAAACCTGCATCAGGAAGGAGTACATTGCTGTAGCCATGAACACTGGCTTGGCAAGGCTTACACAGAGAGGTAATATATTCTATTAAATATAATTATGTAACTGGGAAGAATTAGGCAAGCTTTCAGGAAAAAACCCTCCTTCAGGTCTAAAAAATAAAATAATAAAAAAAAAGCTAAGTACATAATATTATAGACCACATTCCCCGTGCATGTTTAGTGCATTTATTGTTCTTAAAATACATATATTTAACTCCACTGATATACATTGTCCTGCCTGAAGGAAGAAACGTAAGGCAAATTTTGGTCAGTTTTATAAACCAAAATATTAGCTAAATGAGAGGAAATGCAGCAACATGGTTAGCAATGTCAGGCAAAAGAGCTGTTCTTCTTTATAGCCATTATTAGAGGAGATAATTTTAGGGTAAAGTGCCATGAATCCTAAGGTGAGTAGTTATTAAGCCATGGCTCAGCAAAGCACTAATAACATATGCAAGCTTGCTAAATACTACCTTGGTCCTAACATCCATTTCCTCTGTGATTTAAACAGATGATTGTATAGGCATGAGTCTAGCAATATTCTGCAATGTTCAAATTTCTTAGATGTGTTTGGGTGAGGTAAGGGGTTTGGTTTGGGTGGCTTCATTTAACCATACCATTCATTAGTGTTGATGATTTTAGATTATTAGTTGTCTTACATAAGTGTACCATAAAACCTGAACAATAGAATCAGGTAGAAATGGGCGCAGTTATTACATTCTTTCAGAGATCCCAAAAGCTTTTAAAATTCATTTGTATTTGTCATAAGTGAGCCTATTCTATGTTGAAATACATTTTATACACTGGTTTTGAAAAGTCCTTGAGTTCCTTTGGCCAACAAAAATGAAAATTAGATTAAGAACAGTTATAAAAGTATTTTTCATTTAAAGTAACTCTATATAATAAATAAGAGATCCACATTTTTTTTTCATAAATCCGAATGTTTCTGTGAAGTTTTCTTTCTTTATCCAGTATTCTTTGTCCATAAAAACTTACTTAGATTATATATTCTAAGACTATGTTAAGTGTATTCTTATAAAAGAATCATAGCTACTCTCAATTTCCTTAGCTAAACTTAACTGATCCTTTAAGGGTATCAAATCTGGCATGTGGGCTTCCACATAAAGAGGTAAGTCCCCTTCTCAGAGCTGCAAATCTTTGTTGGATATAGCCCCTCCACCGTATGGACAGGGAACCTATTTTTCATGTTAAGGCATTATAATATATCATGTGACTTTTACTGCTGTTGAATATATGAAACTCCCCCACTGAGTTCAATGTCTCAAACCTTTCAAGAGCCCAACCTAAATACTAGAGAAGTCAAAACATGTCATTGATTTCAGAAAGATTTAGCTTATCCTTTATTAGAACAAACTTATCCATTCACAACTGTGTAGTTGGAAATACGTTCGTTTTACTTTAACAAATTTAAGTAACCGTTAAAATGAAAATCAAGATACAAGATACCTTTTTTTTTTTTCTTTCTTTTTTCAGTGCCGCAGAAGCCTTGAATCCCTGCTAGCCTACTGAGTAAATTATCTCATTCTTTACATTTTGACCATCATTCTTTTATTTTCACTTTTTTCTTCCTGGGATTTTTATTGTCTATTTTGCAAATTAATATTATTTCTTTCTCTCATGCCCATCTGTCCACCCATCTGCTTATTTTAGCTACATTTCCTTTCACCCTGCTGGCTCTCATGTGTATCCTTGCCACACCCCAGGCATGTATCCTTCAACAAGATTTATAATGTGAATCATTTTGAATATCTTCAAAATAGTGGTATAAGAAAATTGGATTTCTATCTTTTGGTGAATAACACAAAATTATTTATAAGGCAAAAAACGAACACAGTTGCCCTAAGAGAGGCTTTAGGCTTCAAGCAGGATTTCAAAGAACAAAAACAAACATATAGTTTATATCTAGAAGTTTAAGTACCATCCAAAGTTTTTCTAACTGGTATCACAAAAGGCCTCCTCCTTGGCCAATGGAAAGAAAAGGAGCCTGCACATCTGGGCCAGATGGGATCTGGGGGCTCCATACCACACAGCTGTTCTGCCTGAGAGGATGACCAGCAGCTGGAGATGTGCCAGGCTGTTGGTCACAGGGTATGTGGGAGCACACATACAAGTCTGATATTGCTCTATGTGGTCTGTGTTAATAGAATGTGTATGTAGATTCTCAGGGGACAAACAAAAAAACCCAAAACAACAACAACAACAACAAAAACCACCAAAAATAAAAGACATACATTTTCCCACTAAAAGATGATTACTGCATACATACAGTGGTAGAGGTTGGTGTGAAAACTAGGGAAGTGAGAGAGTGGAAGAGAGTGCCACCTGATCTTTGCTTGTGTTCACTTAGTAGAACCATGAAGGAGAACCGTAACAATGCTTCTGCTGCTTGCCTATTGCTCAGCTTGCAGATTTCTTAGAGGAGTGACTTTTGGCATGGTATCTGCCTTAGGAAAAGCCATGTGGGTGGAAGACTGCACCAGCAGTGGAAAGAGGGCTGCAGTCCTTAGCTCGCCATGCTCCTATTTAGCTTGGCTTTGAATTTCTTCAAGGTTTTTTGACAGCCTCACTGGGACGATTA
This sequence comes from Nycticryphes semicollaris, assembly GCA_013400055.1. Taxonomy (NCBI): domain Eukaryota; kingdom Metazoa; phylum Chordata; class Aves; order Charadriiformes; family Rostratulidae; genus Nycticryphes; species Nycticryphes semicollaris. Next base: position 135,164 of record VXBJ01001856.1, on the reverse strand, counting down.
CATCCAATTTACTGGTGCTGAGGAGCCCTGCATGGTCCCTTCCTTCCAGAGCTCAGTAGAAGAGCAGCAGAGCAGCCAAGGCCTTGTCACTCTGCCACCTGCTCAGGGAGGGCTGGTTGGCACAGAAGCCTGGCACAAAGCCATGAAGAGCTTTCTGTGGATGCTGAGTGAGGAGGAAACACCATGCTGGGGCTCTAGATGATAAGATTTTTTACTGCATAACCCTGGTGCTGCCATGCCTGCTCTCAGCATGCGTCAGCATGGTAGGTGGTGCTTGCTACTGGGATGACAGTGAAGGAGGCTGGAGACCAGTCTTCAGGCTTCTCTTCGAGGTTTGTGCTCCATCTCATATCTCCAGCTCTTGGAAATGACCAAAATTTTTACTCTTGCACTTCTTATGGTGGTCTACTCTTTTGTACCAGTAGCTGTTTCCAGGACATGCTGATGTTGATGAAAAGTTAATTATATTTCTAGTACAGAGACACTCTGTGTTGTACATATACGCAAATGTTTTTCTCTACCCAATAAAAAGGATGTATTTTCTTTTATGTAGAGGTAGCTATTTCTTTCTATCTCCATAATTGCTGATAGAGCTTTGTTTATTTATATTTATAATTTATATTTAAAATATATTAGTCAATAAAACACTTTAACTTACAGTATTGATCTCTACCAGTGAGCAAGAAGAAGTCATATCTCCCTCCGGTAAAAGATGTCTTGGCTTTGTCTTATTAGCAGACAGTCTGCTAATGTCTAAATACTTCAAACAGACTTTAAATTCATAAGCATGACTTTAAAAAATTGAATGACAACTTATCAGTTTTATATGCTGAAGAAAATGGAAATTAACTTAAAACAACTGAAATATCTTCTAAGAAGAAATCGTTGATGACTACTTAAGCAGCAGCAGTTGCGTATATAACAGCATGTGGTGTAATTGCCTTGTATTTTAAAAACTGCAGTTACTTTGACAAAGATGATTTTGATTCCTCCCTTTAGTAAAAACATTCTTTTATTAAAGTTTATTGACCTCGCTAGTGTAAAACCACTACAATCTCCCCTGCCTAAGTCACAGTCTCATTTAGTAACCATTACACGTTCTTTTTTCACACAATTGAAAGTGCCTATAATCTATTTTGGAACAGGCTTCAGTCCAGAAATATGTTTTACTTTATTATTTTCTGCTCTCTCTGGGGATGCCTTCACAAAATGGTAAAACCCAAAGACTTCCTGAAGGCTAATCCTTTTCTGGGTCATATAATTCTTTTCAGATTCCATCTTGAGAGAGTTTTCTTATAACAATAGGTTCTGCTGTCTGCGAACTGGAGAAAATCCTGTTGCTTTAGTGCTAACAATGAGTGGAATTTCAGTGCAGGAGGAGTGTTTGCTTAATACAATAGAAGTTGGTACAGGCTGGACTCGCAAGTGTCAAGTAAACAGTGTGGGAAAATCTGTAGTACTGCAACTGAGTCAACAAGGTGCCAAACGCCTAAATGTGACTGAACTGTAACTGCAATAACTATCTGGTTGACCTCATCCTTTCCTCCAGGATAGGACTTGACACATATCTTATTGAGAAAGGGTTAACAAGAAAACAGGCTGCTAACCAGGAAAAGATGAACAAAGCAAGCATTCAGTCATGCGTTAGAAACACCATACAATGTGTAATCAGGACAACTGTTTCAGGATTAGATACAAGTCTGATTTACTAAGCAAGTGTGATGGAAGATGACTGTTTAGTCCCTGCTATAACTGCATAAATTCACTCAGAGAGTAAACCAAACAGTGTCTAGGTACTAAAAAGCATTTAACTTTTTCCTTTCCCCTTCCCTTCCCTTCCCTTCCCTTCCCTTCCCTTCCCTTCCCTTCCCCTTCCCTTCCCCTTCCCTTCCCCTTCCCTTTCCCTTCCCTTTCCTTTCAACACTGCCCAAGTTGATATCAATTCAGATGAGACAGAGAAATTGGAGTCCACCTGTCAGTAACAGGAACCCCAGTATCCTATTCATGTTTGGGCTGAGAACACAGACTAACTGAAACTTTACCGGACACAAGACCAATGAGATAACATACATTTATATTCAGTGCAGCAAATAGATAATGTGATATAAATTTATCCAAGTTAGAAGCTAGCATTCAAACCAGCCTACTCCCTCATTTGCAATGCAGAAGTAGTTTTTGTATAGTTTTAATTTATGAAGATTTCTAAAAAAAAGGTATCATATATTTGGCCTTTCAAAAGCAGGAAGTTTTCCAGGTATTTTGTCCATACTTTTGTTTTCTATTTGTATTCCTTTATTCTCATTTATGGCTTTATTCTTATTTAAAGATTGATTTGTATTCAGGATGTGCTTATAATTTCCACATATGACTAAGACCTCATTCAGCTAGCACTGTCACAAAACTCTTGTCTTAAAAATAAAGATAAAAAAGTAGATTAGTGTCTTTCAAACCTCTTTAGATCAGACACTGAACTAGAGAGATGTGGCATAGGTACTACCTTGCCTGCATATTTGCCCTATACAAGAACCTTTCCTTGCAACACTACAACTTTCATCCACTGGAATCACCAGTGTTGATTTAACCACAAACCCCAGAATTTTTATGAGATCTAGCCTGGTGAATTTGCTTTTGACCCTTATAAAAATGTCTGCAAACTACAGTACTTCTGTAGGTAATCGTGTACATCCATGCAAAACCAATTCAGGGTTAGGAAACTCAAGCTGGCTCATGAGAGCTACCACCGGGCTAGGAGTTCCCGTGACTCACAGTCAGCTCAGTCTGGGAAAATCACTGCAATAAAGTCAATGCCCTGTTTCTCAAAACCAAGCTAGCATCCTTGCACAGTTTCATTACCAGCACTATGCCACATATCAGCCTTGCTGACGTATATGTATATATTGCTGGTTTGTCCCATGCTCTAAATGCAGAACTGATTCAATTTTTTGTAACTGATTCGTATAAATTTACAGTACTTTTTTAAAAAAAATAACTCTTTTTCTTCAGACGTGTATGCTTATCTATTGTATCTATACCTATACTTATATCTTTATCATCTATATCTGTGACTACATATTTATATCTATATAACATCNACATTTTATTGGTGTATATATTGACTCACACCTACACCAATCTAATAAGAAATATTTCCATTAATTAAGCCATTTCTCTTATTGCTTGCTGCAAGAAGAAGATAGGAGAAAAAGGGTGAAAGATTGGCTCTTATTTTTATTTTAGAATATTTAGGAAATAGTCAGATGGCAGGGTGCTCAGTAGACAGAGATAAGTGCCTTGCAGCACCAGAGCTGTTCATTATTTGTGTGCAGATTTGTGAGTCAGAGGAAACAGACTTGGAATTCTTTTACCTTTTGGCATGATTCTGGATGTATTTATAATTCACAGTTTATTGTTCAATGGCTCTTGAGAAAATATCAAGAATATAAAAAAAAGGGGAAGATTGTGCCTTTTAACAAAAACTGTATATGGCAGGTAGAGCTACCTCCTGACTTTGTAAGGAGCTGGAATAGGTGGTGTGTTTCTCAGTGCACTAACCATCTAAGAGCTCCTCAGTGTTCAGGGCAGCATTCATGTCATTCTCCTCTGCAACTGGCCAGCTGAGAGGGCAATGCTGTGGTCAGTTCTCTTTCCCACAGCTCCTTGTCTAGCTCAAGATGCTTTTAACACTTTAAGTCCTACAGCTGGTGGGGAAGAAACAATGCATGGTCTCAACCACGGGGGAATGGTTTTCCTATCTTGTTTGTCTGTCATGTACCCAATAAAGAGTCAGAGATAAACCTGTTTTTTATCAAATGAAAGGGCCATTGAAGCCAAACGAACACATCAAGAACAGCATGCATTTTTGATGTAGATCTCATTATGGACTGTTCTTTGCCCTTTCTTAGCATGTTTTGTAAGCAGATGAGCAGGCCTATACTTGGTAAAGCTTAAGTAAGGAAGGTATATGGCAGGTGCTTTCTATGAATCCTGTAGCATTTCAGTAACCTTGGGAGGAATTACAAGCTTCATTTTGCTTTGTTGTTAAAAATTAAAGGACTTTGGTTATTGGCCAAATCAAGCAACTGCCGTAAGTATGTTTAAGTACCAACACAGAAACAGAATTAAGTCCTGCAAATTTCAATTGCTGCAAGAGACACCTCTGTTATGGAATACTAAGTCTTCATTTACTCCTGGGTGCAAAACTGAAACACTGTTTCCGAGATATGCTGATACAAACTGGTTCTTTTTTCTATTTCATAATAAAACAAATGGCATAAAGGTGGAACAAAGAGTGATTTTTTGTGGTGTTTTTACAAAGGGATATGCATGTAACTATATTTAAAGTAACCTTTCTATGCCTTGGAAAAAGTAAAATGGTAGTCAGCAACTTATGGAAGAACAAATAGATTAAAATGAACAACAGATAATCCTTAAGAGAACATCAATAAATTTGTTTCTCTTACTCATCTGCCTTTCTCCATCATTCGCAATTGACTAGGAGAACATGTATTTTATTAAAAACATTTTTTATTTGTTTGTGTTCTCCTAAGTCTGTCAGTGAACCAACTGATAATTAAAAATCTAATTATACTTTCTGTGTGTGCCAAGGACCAATAAGACATGAGATAAAAAAAAGTTCTCAGACTTCAGAGGGGCCAATTCTCCATTTTGCAGAAAATAATGACCTTCAGTTGCTGCAAACGAATGGAGAACTTTGTCCTATAGCCTTTCCTTGTTTGCTAGTAGCTTAAGATATTTCACAGACCTCTCCAGGTCTATGAAAGACATAATTTATTATTAAGACTTTTCAATGAGCTTTCCATGAAATATATTTTGAAACCCATTTCTAGTCACAAAAGTAGTTGCTGCTGCTGAGCTGTTGAGTGCTTCGCTATATTAATTTAATAACACCAGTATTATTCATACTTTACACTGCTTAGTTTCATAAAGCATTGAACAAAGCCCATCCCATTTGCATTACAAGGATGCATCATAACATAAAATGTAGTTCAATCTCTCTTAAGCCACTGCATTGTGGCATCTACACTACAATTTGCTCCATGAATGGGAGATCTGCCACATTCTGTCAAGCACTATCCTCTTTATGCTCTCTATTCACTGCGGAGACAGGACTGCATGGTTTTGTCATAAGAGTATAGTTTCAGCACACCTATGTTGCACTCTATTCCCTTTATTACAGCTTTTTGGTGAAAATTGGGTCTAAAATATCTTCGCAGTGAGAACAAAACAGCAATTTTCTATCCTTTTCTCTTTGAAAGGCTACTTTATGTCCCCAGACCTCTAATTCTCTTAGTTGAAAGGAGCATCAAAAGGGCCATCACTGTCTTGTGATAAACATTTCAAATGCCTGGAATTGGTTCTAATATAAGCAGTCTGCAAAATGACTATAAGTTGTATTTACTTTGAATACAATCATACTTAAATATATTTTTTCTAAGAATTTTGAATTCCTTGTATTTCACCTCAATTTTAAGGATGTTATGTGTTGAATTTTGCCCACCTAAATGCTTTAAATGTCTTCTCTGGCAGGGTAGTATATGTTTGTCTCCTACAGGTTTATTCTATTATACTTTGCTTTCACCTCTGTGCAGTTCCTGGCAGCAAGTCAAATGATCAGTGAGATAGATTCCAAGGCAAGGATAGAAAGCAACAATTATGGAATAAAATTAAGATTTGGAGAGTGAGAAAGACTGGGAAGGGTAGAGGAGTCACTGTGTAGTTGTATTTTCATAATGAGTTAAATTGTGAAAGTGAAAGGTTAAGCAAAGGTCTTTGCTCTCCTTATCGGGGAAGGTGAAAAGAGTGGCTAATTAGATTATGCAAACCAGCAGATAGTCCAATTAGAGTTGATGGGCCTGATGTAACCCAGGGGACACTACCACCTGGAGGAAATGGGAATGGTTGCTCGATCAGCAAACAGATCAAACAGCTGAATGCCCTCTGTGCCTGCCACGGAGTGGGAGGACAGATGAGGTTGTCCCAGCCCCCTCCTTCCCAGCCATGATGGAATCAGCAGATCAAGACCATGAGGCAGATGTTCTTGAGAGTCTGTCCATCTCCAAAACAGCCAACCCAATGGACCTTGTTTATTTGGTCCACAGAGAGAAGGACCTGGCCAAAGTCCAGGTATAATTCAGAAATCAGGGGGCAACTTCTGGCAACTGGTGCCTTTTGTTGTAATGTAGGAAGTGTTAACCTCTACTCTGTGTTTTGGGGAGATTGCTGATACCTTAAAGCATAAGTACATGTCTACACTGTCAAGCCCAGGAAAACACCTGGATGCCAAGCCTGGCATTTAGGGCCTGACCATGCCCTGACATTTATATTAGGCTGACAGTTATTGTCTAAAATCCAACAGTTAATATCCAATATACTGTTGACCTGATATAGACAGTTAAGGACAAGATATTTTAGATTCAGCTGAGATCTCAAGTTTTTCTGTAGGAGGAAAGATTTTGCAAACTTTACGGTTTCACCAAGGAATTTCATGATGTTTTGGTTTTTGGATAGACAGAAGAACTCTGCATAGATCTTTGGTATTATTCAAAGTCAAGTTATGCTGATTTTATCACTATAAAGCTCTTTCTACTTGGTGAATTTGTGTAAGAACTCACATGGCAGCTTATTTTAAAATTTAACATTTATTCACATTGTAACTCAGAGTTACTGCAGAGTTGAGATGTAATCATGTATGACAGCGTGATTATGGCTACTGCCTCTTTTCCTTACAAAAGAAGGAAGAAAGAAGGAAAAAAAACCTAGTATATTTTTATATAGTACTTACTTAAGACAAATATAGATAACTTTTTTCAATATAAACATATTTAACCTGGTCTTAGGGTCTGGTTTTTATTATTTTAGCTTGCACTAAGTATTATACGTCATGTGTTTATGAGTCATCTTCAATGGGTATATTGCTTGTGGAATAAGCAATAGGCTCAACCATATGTTTCGTTTGCATATGAGAGTTTGGATAATGGTTAATTCCTTCTCCTTCTCCTTTTCTCTCTTCCTTCTCCCTCCCAGTCTGGGTTTGGTTTTTTTTTTAGCACTGATCTACATTTCTGAATCCTTGTGATTTCGCTCAGAGTTTGTTCATGGATAAGAGCATTACGACTTATATATTTAGCAGTAATATCAGATTAAAATAGCAACATTTTAGCAAACTATCCCAGAGTCGATAAGATAGAATGCAAGAAATGTGTCTGTGTAGATGTAAATCATATAATGCAGTTTTCCTTTTTTTTTGTCAACACATTATATTTCTCCATGGCTGAATCCAGTCAGAGCCCGAAAATCTGCCTCTGTTATTTTGTTAACATGAGGAATCATTGTGTAGCCATAATGTCCTACTTTTATAAATGAATTAATTGTTTTGTTGCTTTTTGTTGGGATTTTTCTTTTTCTCTTTTTTTTTTTTTTTCCCTGGGGAACAAAAGCAAGCATTCTTTTATCTCTGTTTCTGTCTGCCACATATACCAACACACACGGCAGGAAGCTATTAAATTGTGGAGAGTGAAGAAGATACAATATACAAATTTTGAATGAGAGTGGGGGACTGAGAAAAAACATATCTTACATTGCATACGGCTAGCCTATATTGAAGAAGGTTAATTTGTTGAAAGCTGTGTGCCATAGAGACGCTGCTTTACAGTGTCCTACATATCACACATTCCCTTTCAGCTGGCAGCTTTCAGGGGTAACAGCTTCAGAAGAATGCCTTCTCTTGACTATTTCTTTCTTAGTTTTGGCACAAATGTGGCTTCTGTCAGCAGTCAATATGCCTGGTATTTTCCTCCCACCATCATTATTTCTTGGAAATTCACATTCCTTGCACCAACACGCAGAAACCCACATGCTCCAGCTGTGTTTGAATTCCTTTGTCTTAAGCTCATATAGGCCCTGACAGTTCGAAGTCCATCACCCACACCTGGACTGGGAAGAAAACTCATAAAAGTCAAAGCACACTGAGCATTCATATGTCTGGTTATGCGAAAATGGCCTGCCTCCCCCTTTTACAGCAGGACGTCAAAGTGCATAGATGTACACAGGGCCATCAGCAGCAGTGAGTCGGGACACCAACATTTGAGGGTTTACAGAAATTAAGAAAAGTAGGGGATGCTGTTCTGAATGCTGTTCTGTAACACATGAGTAGAGTGAGGGCAGGTATTTGTGTAGTTTTGCTAAACAAGCAAATGTGTGTAGAAGCAGAAATGCTGTAATCACCATATTCAGGTATTACAGGAGTAGTTAGGTTTACTCCAATAGTTGTCCACAAGCAGTGAAGCAATGATATTAAGTAGCTCTGATGGTGGAACAGAAAACCTCTAATTTTTTATGCAAATTGCCTCATGCATTTTAACAGCTGTTTTGTAAATACAAGTTCGTTAATACAATGCATCTACAATGTACATCTGTATGGAAGTGTTGCCCGATAAATACATGATTCGAAAACTAAATAAAATTGAAGTTCTTCCTAATCAAGGGGTTTCCATTAACATCAGCACCAAACTGGTACTTCGATTTGTATGAAATTTATCCTATAAGTACACTTTGTTTAAAAATGCTCTAAACTTGAGAATTTGTATGTATGTTTGTATTTTAGGGGTTCTGAAACAATTTTTGTCATCTGACTGATAGTCCTCTGCATCCAGATCAAATTTAGTCAAGGTATAAAATCTAATCCAAAATTTTGTTCCAAATTTAGGTTGCACCTAAATTTAACATTTTACTTTATAGTTTATCTTGACTTAAACTTCTTATTCATACTTTAGGGATATTTTTTCACTTCCAAGCTATGAACAGTACTGAAAAAATATCCATTTAAATTCCCGTGGAAAGGCAGTTTTCCTAAGTATTTTGGTTCAACCAGAAGCAAGAAATAATGGTCAGGTCTTACTGTTATTTTGATTAGAGTTTAATGAGTTCAAGAGGTTCAGATAAAGGTGGATATGTATCTTACTGAATGGATCTTTTCATTATTATTCTTATTTAATGCTGATATTTGGATGGAACCCAGCAACATTGAACTCCATTGTGCTAATCAATGCACAAATCTGACCTTATCCATTAATTCTTCAATATTCATTCATTATTGCAGTGCAATATTTCACAATGTTTTCACTGCAATTCACTTTCAAAATGCTCCTAGCTAATTTGGCTTTCTTTGTTTAAATATCCTAGTAGCATTAAGAGTTGATGCTCATTGTTAGCTAAGGTTAGTGTTATGCTTCTCACATAGGACTCAATATCCTTCACAAGACTAGCTCAAACTAATGATTGTGATATAAACCCTCAGCTTTTGCCAGCACAAACATAATTGCAGAAGATTTGTTTTCCCCTTATTCATGCTCCATTGTTAACAAGGAGAACCAAAAAAGGACTCACTCCTGACTCTAGTAAACTTCCTCCCTTAGCGATACAAACTTGGGTGGAAATATGCATTAAATATTTTTACTTCTTGGCATGGAAAGTTAATAACTAGAGCTGGAAGGAGATAACATATAGTCATTCTAAAAGACTATTTCTTAGATGTTTTTCAGATTTTTTTTTCTGTGCTAAGTAGAGTTTTACTATCACATGTCTTCACATGTACTTTCAGAGTGAAAAGAAAGAATGACTCAGAATGTTTACAATACGTAGAAATTTTCCATCTCAATTAAGCATGTAAATAATACATAAAGCAAATACCTGAAAATGGAGTAAAATTTGACATATTACATAATATCTATCCTGTCAGTAGAGCATGGTGGTGACTAGTTACTCACTTCTTCAGCTGATGAGAATGTGGGTTTAGCAGTGTTAGAAACATACTTAGCACTTTGTAATAGAAGTTGAGAGATGACAAAGTGGAAGAGACATTTAAAAATATGGTTGAGCTATGAAAGTACAAACAGTGTCCAATGAAAATGCATGAGATTCTACAGTACAGTGTTTGAAATAGCTTTGTGACTGGAGGCTAACTTTTAATATGCAGTGCATAATACAAAGGGAATTGGTCCTGCCTGATGTCATTACAAGCACCACACGAAATAGTTATTGGTAAATGATAAATAAACTTGAAGAAAATAAGTCAAATTATTTTCATAGGCATGTGAGTGCCTTTCAATTGAAGGGAAAAAATTACCCTCTCCAAGCATTCGATGTCTTTGTTCAAGTGTTAACCAGTAAATATTTGCAGAGTTCTGAGGAGCTTTGCTTTAAAAAAAAGGAATCTAAAAATAATCCCCAGTAGACTATGATGTGCTATGAGGAAGGATCTCCCAGGGGGCTTCAGAATATCTGCAAGGATTTACACCTTTACTGAGAACAGAAGAATGCATAATTTTAACCTTCCAGTTGTGCATAGATTAACTCTTCATTACAGAATTCAACGTAGCTAGAGGCTAAGGAAAGTTCAGCTTGATCTTTTGTGACATCAAACAAAATAGGATCGTGTTCCCGATGCCTGGTAACAGCAACAGCAGCCTTCAGATAGTGTGAGAACAGAAATAAAGAATCAAATTAAGGTTTAACACTACATTTGCATTCAGTTAACCATTTGCTTTTACCACACCGCAGTTGCCTCACAGTCCTTCACTGTCTCTGTCATTCTTGTAAAATGTGGAAGGGAATTAAGGATATTATGTTCTTTCCTGTCTTTAATCCAGGAGAGATGATGAAAGCTCCCCACCGATCTAACTTCTTTGGTTTATTCCCTCCATCACCACCTCCCCAGGTTGAAGGCTTGATTCCTGTTAAAGAAAAAGAAATGTAGAGCTTAAAATACCGTTGGCCTGTCCCTTTCACTTAACTGCTTTGAGGGTTATACCCTGTTAGCATGTTAATTGAATGATAAAAAATGTGCAAACAGTTCCCCTTTTAATTTTATTAGACACTTCCTACCTCCTCCCTTTGAATATCTATGAAGAAATTAATGGTGGCTTGCTTCCTTATTAAAAAAAAAAAAAAGCCATTGGATATCCTAGGCTGCCTTCATTATGCTGTATATAACATATTTGTCTTTGCATCCTTTGATTAAAACGTAGTAGTATTTCTCTGAAGGGAGGAACTTTGCAGTTGCAATTACAGATAATAGGGTTGTTTTCTAAACCCCAGTGTGGTGTGAACATCAAAGTAGTGTGGATTATAATAATCCAAACAAATAACCTTCTGTAAACTCATAAGAAAGAAGAAGCTGGATGTTTTCATTAAGAGAGAGGCAATTCATTTAACAGTCAGTTGTTGCCTGTTTCTATGTGGTGAAAAGTCGGTTAATTTGCATAAGAAAATAACCACCAAAGAAATGTAAATGATTGAACTAGGATCTCATTAGAGAAGCCTCTCTAGCTACCTGAAGGACCTACCTCTGCTGGCAGTAGATCGGGTTTCAAGTGTCTTCCTACCTTTTAGAAAGCAATTATCTTCAGGCATTTCTATCAGTTAAGGCAGGGGGAAGGGAACACGGCAATGTTCTTGGCAACAGAACTTTTAATTTAACGAAAAGAGTCTCCAAAATAAGCATTTGAATGATCTCTTTTTACCTTTTTTTTTTTTCCATTTTTTTTTTTACATTTCTTGAAAATTTATCCTATAAATAACTACCTCTAAATCGTACATGTTTTTTTACTGTGGCACGGGAGTTCCCTTTTCCGGGAAAAAGAATGCAATAAATTCCAACCTCCAGTTTGGAAGGAGAGGTAGATGATGTTGAAAGTTTTTCAGTCACTAGGGGAGCAAAAATGTCTAGGTAGGGGGAAAAAGTGGTTGCTAAGTTGTTTAATTGGGCAAAGAGGAAATTATGGTTCCATAGTGACACTGGTGACAGATACAGGACCTTAACTCCCATAATGTATAAAATAAAATAAAAATAATATCTTGAAGTAAATTGATCTAGCTCTACTGAAGTCAAGAAATATTTGCTTGTATGTGTCAAATGAGAATACGGTTCATAATATTTTCTCTCAACCCAGTACCTATAGCCTGTAGATGTTTTACACACGTACATTTTCTAGGAGATAGATCGTTCCGTGCACACACACAACATAACGTTTCACCTCTGGAGTCCTGAGCTAAGCTGGGGCTAGTCAGGTTACAGGCAGCAGGAGTTTGGTAAACTCTGCTTGCCTGCTAATGGGAGGTGTTTGGTTTACGAGAGAGTCATTCATTTCTGAATTCTGTCTCAAGCAAGTGTTTTACAGGGGCTTGGAAAAGAGGCAGGAAATATGGCGTGCAATCAGGGAGAGATTTTCAGGCAGTCGGGCAAAGATGTGTTGCTGGATTCCTAAGCACTGCCAGGGTCATGGTGCAGAACATGGGTTTGAGGCCATAGGCAAAGGATTTGCCTGTCTGAGCATGAGCAGACAGGGAAAAGAATAGGAGGAACCTTACTCAGAGTGCAGTGTAATAATGGTAAGACTGTTTAACTTTCAAAAAAGGCTGTACTAAGCAAAGTGAATGTCATTCACTACAATAAGCTAGTTTTCTCCTTTAAACCTTTATGCAAGTTTATGCTTGAGGTCCTTCATGCTTTTTTTTTTTTTTTGCATGCAGCTGGCCTGGCTGAAGACATCGTCCTCCTCTTCATTGCCTCTTGTCATTTCCTCACCACATGCAGCTTCCTAGTCAGCTCTGATGACTGTGATGTTCACGTTACTGGTTCTTGCCTCAGTGCAATCAAGATGAACGGAGTTAGAAAAAAAACCTCTGTATTTCAAATGAGGAGAAAACCCAGATTGTTTTTACAGAATGAGTAAGAGAAGTGAGCTGTAGTGTTGTAATTATGCAAGTAGACATGTCGCCAGAGGGGAATTAGCGCTGCACTTACACTGCATCAGTTGTTCTGACGTAATTCTCCATATTTAGGTTTTTCTCCATCTTATCCTTTCACTGAGGGCAAGGTGCAGAAAAGCATCCACACAGATAGATACCAAATCAAAATAACCAATATAATTTGTCCTCACACCCTGGCTTACCCTGTGGTAAATTGTTCATTTGATACTGATAACTTTCTAGACTAGATAAATTGTTATCAAGTGCATATAAAGTAACCTCTCACTAAGCAAGGCATCTTGTGGCAGCCAAGTGCCTGTAAATAGACAGGAAGATGCAGAACGAGTGAAGATGTCTGTGGGGTAAGGAAGTCTCTGTACTCAAAATAATAGTGTTGACTCCAAATAAGCTGTAGTGTAAATGCAACTGCAAACTAGAGCCTTTAGTAGAAAGTTACTATGAAATTCCTGGAGGGGTGTCGGGGGGTGAGCGGAAGTACAATCTCTCTGTCACACTTTGTAAAGATCATTCAGCGTCCAGTTCTAGCCTGTCTAAATTGACAGGCTATTTGCTGCCTACAAACTAGAATTTTTGGGATGTGTTTTGGGGGCTTTTTTCTCCCTCTTTCCCTTTTTCTTTTTTTTTTCTTCTTTCCATTTTTCACACCACATTCAGTCATCTATTCCCAAAAGACATATCAGTCATCTCTTTGACCTCAGTTACATGCAACTGTTGGTTATTTCATTGTCTTTAACAGCAGAATCATGACATGGAGGTCATTGAGCAGAAATAATATCAGAGCATTATGCTGAAGAAGAAAATACTTGGAAGATACCAAAGTGAGACTGGATATTTTAGTGTTGGCTCAGCTCCATCTGCAGTTCCCCATTCATCAGTGAAATTTTAATCTACTGTAAAATTATAAGTGAGTCTTGGGAAGATAAAGAGCTATTTTTAGAAGTTTATCTCTTCTGAAAGAAAGATCAGTACCTAACAGGTCAAAACCATTGTAACAGAGACTGGGCATAAAATGGAACATTGGTCAAAGGCCAAAATAATATTTGAAAGCAAAATATTACTATTATTTAGAGGCACTTGTGTAAAATATGGTGAAATTGAACTGTTAATAGAAGATGCTGGATTCCCTCCAAACAGACTCTGGCTGCACCAGTTCAGTCTTATGTTTTTCAGAGACAAGGAAAGTTTTTTTTTTTTTTTATAGCAGCCATAAGTGAGAAAAGAAAAGGGGAGCATAAAGGAACGTGTACTTCTAGGTGGAGGCTCTGACAGCCACTGCCCAGATTACAGAATGGTTGAATGGTTGGGGGTGGGGTTTGGAAGGGTGGCCAACCAACAGAAAGGCGTGCAAAATGAAACAACGCAGCCATCCATCCATGCTGCTCAGCAGCTTGTCTTTTTTTTTCTTCAACGTGCAGGGTTTGGACCAAAAATGTGGGACGGTGAGATACCTCCTAAGGGAAGTCCAGGCATTTATATGCTCTGGTGGTGGGGGGAGGCATGTTTCAAAAATGTCATTGCTGCCCACATGCAGCTTTCAAAATTCCTCCAATATGGTGCTCCAGCTCTTCAGTACAAGTCATGCTGCAAGGGAAGGGGGTGTTAATATTGTGCCAATTTAGCTCTTTGATCCAGTTCACTGCCAGCTCAGATGAATGCCAGAGCCCCTGCAAGAGAAAGGAGAGGGCAGTAAGAGGGAGCCATCCGTCCCTTCAGCAACAGCTGGCAAGGGCTAACACAGCTGTATCACTCATTCGCACCCTCCACCAAGCGCCAAATCCCTCTTTCTAATCACGAGTGAATATTTAGAGATTTCATGACTGGACTCCAGGTATCACCCATAGCTAAATCAGAAAGCAGCACCTGTTCTTCATAACAGGTTTTACTGCTGACTTCAAAATCCATGCAAACTTTTCATGTTCTGAACTGATCTTTCATTTTTCGTATGTTGTCTGTCATTTCCCTCTTACGGCCCCTCTGATTTAAAGCCTGGTATGATCTAAAAGACTTCAATAAGTTAGTTTAGCAAGTCAATACCTTGCTATTACTCTTAATTTACTTTAAATTTCTTCCTGTTCCTTCTTGTGAGTCTAGTAGGGAGGAGAAAAAAATAGCTTTAACATGTGGCCTTAAATACTTCCCAGCTGAAAAAATACAGTCAACCAGCATGAGGCTAATGGGCTGATGTACAAACTGATGATCCACACCAGTTCCCCTGCAGCCAAATAACATCCTCTGGCCTGTATACACAGCAGCTGATTTTACCCTGGATGTTCTAGTTTCTCTTTTTCCTGCATTTCCGATTTCTCAGTACAGAGCTCTAATGTTAATTCAGACTCTCTTAGCCCATTAACTGAATGATGCAGCACCAGGCTCCCCGACTTGTAGAATCTTGCTTTTTTATTTCTCTGCAGCTACAGTCAGCTCCTCATTATTTACCTTGCCCTTTCCTTAATGACGTGCTTCTCCGCGAACGTCATTCAAAATAGACACTATAACGATTTAAACTACTCCTGTAGATTGAGTAGCTTGTTCATTTTTTGTTGCTGTTCTTATCTAAATAGCCTTTTATAACAAAATGCATTTGAAATTATACCTTTTGAAAGATCTTTAACTCAGAAAAGCTGCTTAAAAATGAGATTTATTAGCTAGTATCATTTGTACACTACCAGTAATATGACACTAGCTAAGTTTTCCTTTGGTACTGCTTTTGTCCTATGTTTTAGATTTTTTTTTTTTTTCTGTTTTCAGCTTGGTTTTGCTCTTTGGGGAATTTGGATAAGAAAAAATAAATTTCAAAGAAATGGGAATGTTGGAATGTTTTTTTTTTTTTGCTTGCTTTACCGACAATGATAAAGAGTATTATGTCTTTGGATACTGGAAAACATGTTGAAATACAAGAGGACTCTTGGCAAATAACAAATATTTAAAATCTACGGGAAATGAATGTACAGATGGAGAAAACCCCAACTCTCTAAACCTCTTACAATGTTGAACATCTCATAAGATCTATCTGTAAGTCATAGAATCTCAGAATCACAGAATGATATGTGGTTAGAAGAGACTCCTGAAGGTCATCTAGTCCAACCCCTCTGCCAGAGCAGGTCCACCTGGAGCAGGTTGGACAGGAACATGTCCAAGTGGGTTTTGAATGTATCCAGAGACGGAGACTCCACCACCTCTCTGGAGAGCCTGTTCCAGTGCAATTAAGTCCATAAAAGCAAAGTCAGTTATTCATAATTTACAACTAAAGTAAACCAAGAGAAGAAAAGAAAGTGTATGTTTTTATAAGCACAAATAGACCAACTCTAATCTCAAAAGTCTTCAAATCAGAACTAACTTATTCAGAATCAATGTCATTTAACTAATGCAAAAGCAAGAAAAAAAAAAAAAGCTTTGAGCCGATACAAGATAAAAATGATATGGTTGTTTTAAATGATGTAGTTTAATTATGACAACCAAATGCTTTTCCACATACTTTTAAAGCTAGTGTTTAGACAGCAGTGATTTGCAATTGGTGGCCTCCAAAAGCCCCTTGGATCTGTGGGGAGTCCTAAAAAGTCTCTGAAATGTATCTCATAAAAGCAAATGTATTTCAGTACCCTAAATTCATAAGGATGTTGGCACATCTGAAAGGGTTAAAAATCATCACAAAGTGTTAGCAATGATATGTCCCACTTCTACCTATCAACACGAGAAAATTTCCAGTCTCGCCCTTAGCTGAACTGCTCGATTTCAAATCAGAGCTATGTACTGAATCATGATCAACTTGAGAAGTGGAAGTCTCCCAGGGTTTTTGAAGGCTTTTTTTCTTTTTTTTTTTTTAACAGTGATGCCCTAGCTGTCAGAGTTTAAATGCTCTGGAGGCTCAATGGCTGTGATATTTATTAACCAAGTGGTTATGATCAGAACTTTGTCACTCAAACTTGCTTGGTATCAGCTGACATATGGTATCATGTTTGAATTACCACTCAGTAAATCACTGATAACGTCAGAGTAATTGCTGAAAGCTAGCACAGGGTATAATTCTTTTCCCATTGAAGCTGATGGCAAGAGTTCTATTGACATCAGTAGTACAGGACTGAATCTGCTAACCAGGAAAATCTTCTTTGTCCTAATTGCACAGAAAAAAAATCAATAATTTTCTAAAAGTCTTCCAGTCTTTAAATGACCTTACATTTGCAAATGGTAGCATTTTAAAAATTTCACGATTGACTTTTTTGGTAGATAATGCTGCTGTGACTATTTCAATATGTTTTATTTGTGAGTCAGATGCTAATATATTCATAAGTAGATGAATATATGAATGTAAGAGCTCTGCATATATCTCTCTTCCATCTGTTATTTCTCTTTGCCCTAAATTTAAATACTCTGTGTTCAGTGTTAGCATTGTTATTAGCATTTCATCGAATTTCGGCATACATTAATTAGATAGTATCCATGGAATAACTTTCTTCTGCCTTTTGTAGTTTAATTTTTAACTGGTCATTTTCTCATAAAAATGTTATATTGCCAAAAATTAAGCTCTCCTGTAAAAACACATATTTCTTTTTTTCTCCAAGAAGATTTCAATGACAAAGATTTCTCATGTTCTGGGCAGATTGTCTAGTGGAGAGACACTGCCACCACAGAAATGCAAGAGATCCAGAGTCAGCTCTCTGTTCTGTACAATTTGGAACAGAGTCTTAAATCTGGACCTCCCACACCTGGGAGGTGTGGGGGAGGCAGACGCAGGCTCTGTCTGGCTGAATGCATGTGATGAGTCTGTTTGTTGGGCAATCAGCTATTCTGTAGTTTTATTTTTCTGTCTGACATGTGGCTGCCTAGAATGCCTAGAAAGGTCTCAGTTTGTTTCAACACTGGGCAAAATTCAGAATCTCAAGAGTGCTTAATAACATTATAACAGTCTCTGTAATTATGATACATTTGCAGCCCCTGACCAAAACCAGCCACTCCAAGCAAGGGTTAACAGGATGCTGAAGTTTTCTGCAGCTGTTTTTCAGAACTATTTTCAGTACTGCTACTGCTCACCATATTTGGATCACTTAATGAAGTGTTAATATTATAATGCTTTTAAATTTAATTTTTACAAACTCTGATTTATATTTGCCAGCTAGTTGTTTGAAAATTTCAGGTGTTTTGGTGCATCTTGAGACCTTCATAAAATTGATGCTTGCCTATTACACTCAGTCCAGAATATAAGCTAGAAAGACAGTACACAGATGAATGATAGGGAAAGTGGAGGACTAACCAGCAAAATAACAGTGTGGTTTGATTACATCAAACATCCTGTCCTGTTTTGTCTGGTCTGTTTATTTCTTTTTTCAGTTTTTTTCTTCCTAATTATCTATCTGATTATCACATCTACTTACTTACTCAAATGAGGATAGGAAATATTTTTATCTTTTATGAAAGGTGGCTGCTGTAGGAGGGAATTATGACAGCAAAATTAATGCCCATATAAAATCAAGAACTTTTCTTTTACATTGTCATTGCAGTCAAAGGTTAGTGCAAACAGCTCTGCAGATAAACTACAGATATCATTCTGAGTTTTATTTTCCTCATTCTCTGAAGGCTACCCACTACCAACATAATGTGTATGTGGACTTGTACACAGCAGGGTTATTACTACATCTGTCTGCTGCTTTTGAACTTCCATGTGGCATTTGACTCTTTTGACCATAGACTATAATTGTATTCTTTTTCTTATTTTGTAAAATTTATTGCTTTGATCTCTGGTGTCTTCAGTGTCATCTGGTATTCCCCAAGGACATATTCTGGGATCTGTAGTATTTCATTCTTATACGTATGTTGGTTGGAATTACTTGTATTCACAGTCCAAACTGTCAGACAAATAGCTCTTGGCTCTATTTATCACTCCTTGAAGACCTTGTAATAACATCTACAGTGCTGCTTGATTGTCCTTCCATTATCGAGGTTTAGATAGTGCTAATTTTCTTAAGTGTAATGCTGAAAGGATGGTATGTAAGTGGAATGATTTCAGCTGGAAGTGGAGCCTCTTAGGGGTCTTTTATCTTCCTTGGGTTTTAGCTTTTCCTCTTTTCAGGCTTTGCAGTCTCATCTTCATGAGAGTGTCTCAGCTTTGGCTGAGATTTTAGGCCATTTTGAAGGATGATGTGATCTAAGTAAGATGGGCACCTGGCTTAAATTTCCAGGTGGGTATTCTTAGGCACTAACAGGAAAAGGATATTGCTTACTCAGGGTCATTCACTTCTACACTTCCAGACTCTATTCCTAGTGAAAGAGTCCAGGATCCCAAGGTCTGCCCCTTCTAGATAAGGACCCTGAGAGAAACACCAGTACCTGCTAAAATTCAGGCCAAGAAATAGTATTGGGGAGAAGGGAAAGAACATATGCGTAATGTTTCCTCCGAGTCTGTCCCTTAGCTAAATGCTAACTCAGCCAGAAAACTTTGAAGGTATTATGAGGGCTTCCACATCATCTGTCCAAGCATCCTTGGGATAATAGGAGGCCTCTTTTCTTCACGTGGTGACTAGTAGGTAAGCTACATTTATCTTTATTCACATGCTGTGGTTGAAACGGGCAGCTGTCCTGTGCCTGGGGCAGTTCCTCAGGATCTGAGGAGGAAGGTGAAGCCTCCATATCACAGCAGGTTCACCATCTGTGTTTGAGGAACGCCTTCATAGGCATGGTGACTATTTACGCGCTTCCTGCCATCTCTCTATCTGAAATCTAAACTTCAGTGTAGCCTTTTTGTCCTAAAACCAGTGGCTCCCAAATTATTTAGATCAACATAGTTCTGCCAGTCTTCAACACTACAGAAAACAGTGTGTACTCTTCTCAGCAAACTCTGAATTGCCAGTGTTGCGCATTTATTATTTAACAAGATTCTGTAGATTAACCGTGTCCTGCAAGAGTGCTTCAATCACTGCAGAGCAGTGCTGTAAGAGGAAAGAGGGTAGCAGACTTCTTTTGTGCTTTTTCCTTATGTGTCTACATGCAGGCACCCGTGCATATACCTACACGATTGCTCACTCTTCTGCTGAAAGAAAGAAGCAGGATTTATTTTTAGCTTTGCAGCAAAAATGGGTTAACCCCCCATTTTCAGACATGCTTTCCTCCTTTCATCTTAAAACTAAGTGGTGAACCCTTGTTTTATATGTGGCTGTGGGTACTTTTGTTGCCTTGAGACTGAGTTCCTTCCTCCTAAGGAATAAGAATAAGAAGATTGTGGTTTTTGCGGATTGTGTGTTTTTTAAAAGAATTTTCAGTTATTGATTTTTAAAGGAAAAAAAAAATACTTAGCATGTCTGAGGCCAGTCTTTTCAGAAAGCTTTGGGCTTGCATTTTTGACTGAGTGGGTTTCCTTTCTTAAAAATATAATTCTATATACTTGTATTAGAATTATTAAATTAATGCTGGAAAAAACGTTCAAATTTTACAGCACAATTAGACTCAATTATGACTAGCTAACAGTTTAAGTGTCTGGAACAATATTGCTGAATAAATCACACTGATAAAATTAAAATCTGCTTTTAATTCACATTTGAATATGTACAGTGGTAATGGGTATAGGACAAAACAAAAAGCAACAGGGAAGACTTTGTCCTATGCTATGTGCCACAGCCAATACAGGTAACTTCTAAAAGTTGTTGTTTTTAATTATATATAAAAATATAAAATTGTGGACTGTGCAAAGAAATAACCAGCCTTAGCAAGCACTGGTCTTGGAGTCGAGCGTGATTGTTTCTATTTCTGTGTTGCTAACTTCTTTTATGTTATTTCTTTATGCCTTTGGGCCTCCTTGTATTCTCTGTTTATTTAAAGCATATGTGGTTCAGAGCAGAGACCTTACCTTACTTGTTCGTTGTTACTGTGTGCAGTTATCCACACCTTACAAAAATGCAAATAATAATTCACCTAGTGCCTTGCGTTACACTTTCATGATAAGATTGGGGTTTTTCTTTGGAACAGGGACATAGCTGGTTTTGCCTGTGTTTTTAAAGGTCCTGGTGTAATATGGTACTGATTCATGACAAAGGTTTCTAGTTGATATATTAGTGCAAATAATAATAATTCTTTTTTTTTTTTTCTGTCTGTTTCTATGGTTTCTGAACATAATTAAATTTACAGAAAATAAGTGGTCAGCCTGAGGTTGCTTTTATTCCTGTAATGCTAGGGAAATATTTATGCTAAGTACTTTCATTTTATGTGTGCGTGCTTGTGCATGTATGTGTAGAGAACATAACAACAGAAGAATGAAATTTAGGACACAGAATTGCAGAAATATTTTTTAGAAAGAAGGCTGACTTAAAACTTGTGTTTACTTCGATTTTAGAAGACAAAGAAAAATATTATAAAGGGAAAGCTGCAAATGACTGAAAACCAGCCAGATGGAGAGGGAAGAAAAGAGTTGAAGGCCGTAGGACACAGACTGTGTTCTGAGCCAAAAACGTTACAGAGTATAAAACAAAAGGTAGGCAAAAATCAGGCCCAGACAGTCAAAGGAAAGATCTAGGAGAGGAGATGACAGGACTATACAGCCACTGAGGTAAGATCTTCATGCAGTTCCAGATGGGACATTTTCTAGATCCTGTGTCTTTAGTCTGTGAAAAGACTTGAAAGAACAGAAGGAAGGATCATGCAAAAAAGTGCAACTGCACTAGACTTTCACCAAATAAACATACTTTTAAATTCCATTCCTCCTTTATTTTCTTGATCTTTTACCAAAGAAAATAAAGTTTCAGATTTTACCCCAGTAAATCGTGTCTAAGATATTTTTGCCTAAAGATTAGGATCAGGCAGAGGGTGGGGGGGAAGGCTAGGGGTAGCAAGGAAGGTGACTTGAGAAGCTATGAAATACGTGTTGCAATCCTTGCAGCGCAAACATTAGCTGACACTCCAGGTGAGGTCACCTTGGAAAAGGAATATAGCACAGACTGGCCGTGACAGAGGCTGGGGAGACTCTTTGATGAAGGGCTGGTAACAACTTCCTGTGGTTTCATATATACTGGGTATCACACGTAAGAGAGATCAGCATGCATTTAGCCTTAAAGATCCACACCCGCTCCACCCCCCGCCCTCTCCACCTCCTACAAATCCACGGTATCCATGGGCCTTGTATATCTGCTGGTACTCCTAGTCGATGCTGCCCTCTACTGCTCAAGTCTCCCAGCGGCAATGGTTACCTCTGCAGTTGCAGTTGGATGCTGTTGGTACAGTACTACATTTGCTTCGTATGGTTTAAGGCAGGAAGCGCTTAGAAACGTACGAGCTCTTTAGGAAAATGGTTAATACGAAGCTGACATGCAGCACAACAGCTTTTCAGGGTAGTTGTCAGACTGTTAATGCGCCTCTTCCATTGTAACAACTTATTTACGGATAGCGAACAAGTGAAGATTGTTTATGCTAAAAGGAAAAACTCTCAGAATTTCTTAAATTAATAACATTAATATTAATAAATTAAAAGGTAGGTGATGATTACATTTATTCCGAAGTTTAGGTTCTTTGAAAGAGATGGAAAACACTATGGCATGAAATGTATCAAGCTGCTATCATAGAACAACTCTTCTTTATACTTTTACTAGCATTTTGTCCAATTTAACTTTGAATGTGCTCGCTGATAGTCTTTCTATCATTTGTAGCCCAAACATAAATGGATCTTTATTTAAGAACACTTTTCTGTACTTTGCAGTTAATCTGGTTATTTCCCTTGTTGCTAAGTTTTCTCTTTCTTTGTTGTTCAAATATTTAGGGGTTGCTATTGTGTTCTACTGCCTTGGCCAAGCATAGACATATTTAACTCTGTTATTTTTAAAAATAATTCCTTACATGTTCTTAACTGTTTATAATTCTTTTAGAGTACTCTGCACTTATCAGTGATGAGGTACCCAGATCTGAACACAGCACTCTGCAGAGTGACAAGAACAGTGCAATTACTTTCTCTTCCCATTGAAGGCTGCCTCTCTCTGTGAAACCAGACTTTATGCACCCTCTTGCAATATTTACTGCCTACAATTTCTTGTAACTTTCTAATTCATTTGAGACAAGTGTTCCCCCTTCCAACCATAGGGCTGAATGCCTTCATAGTGTTGACTGAGCTATTCATGAGCTGAGTCATTACCATCTAGCATTGCTTTCCATGTGTCAGCTAGCCAGTTTCCATTAAAGTGGGCATTTTTGCTCTCTAGGAGAAAACAAACTAATTCTTCATTACATACTGCAGGAAGTAAAGACTCAAGTACTGTACTAAGATCTGAGTGTATCACTTCTTGCATTCTCTTCAACAATTTATTCTGGAATACTGGAAAACAAGCAATCCACTTCATTTTGCAAAATGCATATTATTTCTAAACCGTGCACCTTATTGCTCCTGTGTCACGGTTCTATTGATACATGATTCAGCCAAAACGAATTGAAATATATTAACTTGGGAACAATTGTAGTGTTTTCCATGAGCCTGCTGCTGCTTTTTTCCTTCCTCTCCCTCCCCCCGCACTGTAAACTCTCCACAGTTTACTCGTGCCCCCTCAAAAATCTTTGGTAGGTTTCTCTCAGATCTTTCACTGCTGAAGGGAAGAGGCTTCTAATGCAGGCTAAACCTTACTGCTGTATCCCAGCTAGGTATCGTCCCTCCAAGCTTGGCCCCACAAGGTCCTGAGCTGTCTGGAGATGGACTTAATTTTGCCCCAGGTGGGACTGCTGTTCTGAGATGAAGTTAAGCATTTTCTTAAGCTCTTTTGCAGAGCCTGGATATCAAAGGGGCAGTAAATGAAAAGTGTTCAGTACTGCAATTCCCTTGGGCTTGCAAGGTGTTTCAGTGTCTCCTCTGAAGTACTGCACGCTTTTTACTCCCACGTGTTTCAGCTCTCACTGCTCACTTCTTTCAACTCAACAGGATAACATATGTGCACAACATAAACAGTATTTAATCCTCAAGAGCATTCTGGGTCTTCTTCATTGGACTGCAGATTGCTTCCAGTAGTTTTTGGCTCAATTATTCTTGCTATATTCTATAATTTTTCAGAATGGAGGGGTGGCTCATGTTTCTGATGTGATCATTTTATGTGGGCTGAGTAGCAGACGTGGATGAATGATGCAATGGAGTTGCTAGAAGGTGGCTATTTGTTCAGACTGTGCTGCAGTTTTCAGGGCCAAGCAAAGGAATCAGACTTCTGTGCAGCTTCCTAAATTGCCTCTCCAGCACTGAAAGTCTCAGCCAAAGTCCTTTAGTGGTGTTTATTTTTTACATGTATTTAGTTAACAGAAAATGAGCCTTTCAGTGCAGATAAAACTGCCCATTCTCTCAAAACCCAATGCTTTTTGTTATATTTATTCATTTATCAATGCTGTGAAAGTTTCATGCGCTCCAGCCATTGATTTCAGGAGCCAATGCTATTTTTCCTGTTTATTATAATTTATTGTCTCATTGTTGCCAGTAGTTTGCACTTAGTTGAGTTTCCCACACAATATACAGGAAACATCTCTATAGCATCAGGCTTCCTCAGATTGATTCCCACAGGGGCCAGGAGGGACAAGCCACTCCCGGGCGCTTTGTGATGTGGCTGCAGAGACTCATGTTAAATCCACCATTTTGGAGACTTCCTTCCTTGCACCTACAGTAGCACACGAGGTAGCCAAATCATGTCTGCTCCTGCTACACGCTCTCCCACACAGCCTTTGGGAAAATTTTACCTGCATGTGTGCTTTCGCAATTGTATCACTTTCTTTTCATGCGCTTAACACCTTTATGACCAGTCTCCAGTGAGAACGTGCGCCTCCGAGGGCGTCTTATTTGTAATAGAGCAAAGGTAATGAAATTATTCAGTTAGGGTATTTCATTTCAATTTACCTTTCCTCGCTGTTGATTAACTGATGACTTGCAAATGTTGACTAATGTATTAAGTTGTCTAGGTGGAGGTACTGTGGGTAGTAAAGAAGGCCAGTATACATATGTTCCTTTCAAAACACTCCTTAAATAATACCCACTAGAGTCTCCTGGGAAAGCTGGGAAATTAAATGAATATTGTCTGTGTCTCCCTCATGAGCAATACTTCCCTAATAACAAACAATGAGTTCAAGGATTTAGAACAGAGGCAACTTTATTGGGAGTGGGGGAGCGGCAGAGGGAAAGGTGAATACGGAATTAACTTCACAAAGTCAGTGATTCATAAATCAATTCTATTAAACTATGTCATCACCTTTTCCTGCTGCCTTCCTTCTTCACTGCCTTCTCCTGTGGCTCCCCCCTTCCCCCACCTCCTCCTCACCCTCCCGGATGTGCTGCACAATAGTCTTGAGCCTGCCCCCCTTCCTTGGTCCTGGTGGTTAGTCACTGCTCTAACTCAGAATACATTGCTCATGCTATTTTTCCTTTCTCTCTCTCTTTTTTTTTTTTCTTTTGAGGTCATGGTTGACTGAATCAGATTTTGGCTGGTTCCAGCTCTTGACCTTACAAGGTGACACTGCATGTGAGGGCTTTGCCATTTCCAAAGTGTGCTGATTCCAGCCCAGAGGTTGGGAAAGCTTCTGTTGGTAGCCCTGGCTTGAGCACCCTCAGTTCTGCCTAACATGCTGCAGTTTTCCAGCTGCTTTCTTTGGTTTTCTCAGGTTTTGGCAAGGAGCACTGCAAACATTGTACAAACTGGCATATAAAAAGTTGTATTTAAACACAGGAAAACACTTTTTTTTTTACCATTAGGTCGTTCAAACACTGGGCCAGGTTGTCCAGGGAGATTGTGGAGTCTCCATCCAGACTGGAAATGTCCCTGAGCAACTCACAGCAGGTGGGTTGGACTACATGGTCTCTGGAGGTTGCTTCCCACCTCTACTGTGCTTGATTCTGTAAAGAGTATGGGGCTTTTAATTGTCAGCCAAGATACTTGCAATAATAGCAAAAAATGCTATTTCATATGAACCAAGTAAGTATTGAAAATTTGGTAGCTGGTTCCTTTTAAAAGTGATTGCCAGAAGAATATATCTAGAAATATTTCCAGACCTTAAATTCTTCTGCAGGTAGCACAAACTTTGGCAAAGTTCATGGTCAAATGCTATAAATTAAGTGGTTAAACTGTAGTGTTCATGCCAGACTCATGACTACTCAATCCAAATTCTTTCTAAATGAAAGTTAACTGAATTTTTTCATTTGCTAATAATTCCCTGCTGCCAAAACCCAACAGAGCACAGCTTTCCATTTTTCCATTTCTGACTCTATAGAAGTCAGACTATTGTTTTGTCTAATATATGACTCCCATGACAAAAGCACCATAATACCTATGTCTCCCTCAATAAAAACCCCAGGTGTTTAGTTAACTCCTGGTCAGGCTGAAGAAGACATTGTTTTCTAAGTTCTCACTTCAAAGCACAGCAAGGATGTACCATCTGGCTTCAGGCTGCCTCATGTGCCAGAATTAATTTTAACTGACCATACCAGAGAAAGAAATTTAATTGGCCAATGTCCTTTTTATATTGCCTTGTTTATTGGCACATATCTTATGTGTGTTTTAAAACAAAACAAACCCAGCTAATTCTCTGTTTGTCTAGCAGCCTTTAGGGGATGTTTGCATTTCTTTTCTGTCAGGAAATTTAGTCAAAATGTATATCATGGGAAGATTACTATCTCAAGAAAAGGAAAGTTGGATGAGTTTTTTTCCTCCTGAGACCTTCTGTGGATTTACAAATATATCGACCAAGGTGCTTGGTGCTTCATCATTGCTTTCTGTCTTGGCATCCAGTTTGCTCTTTTTATCCACTGACAATTACCTCCTGCTCAGTGGTGCCACTAAGCACCTCCGAGAAACCTGCTGCTTTTTCTGCCTGTTTTCTTGTTTGCTTTTCTGCTGATCTTCATGACTTTGTTTCTTTTCTTTCCTTCTACCCTCTCTTTTAACTTATAATACCTCTTGTCCTAGTGATCTTAGAAAGATGAACACGCAAAGTTACTATTTTCTTTGACTCTCCTTCCTTCCTTGTCTTTTGTCCTGGTTCAAAATTTGCATATTTGGATCATTCCCCTTTTCAGGCAGAACATTCTATAATTACCTGGCTGTGTTTAACATTATGGGATCTCCATCAAGGTTATTAGCTATTACTAATCATAAGGGTAATGACTAAAAAGACATCCCTACAAAACTTTTCTATGTCCTGAAAATATATAGAAAAAATAGATTATCTGGAATTAAAAAAAAACTCCTTTGCACAATCCTTTTTTTCTTTAAGTTCTGCTAGGTTCTCAAAATGCTTTTCTGCACTTTACAGGACTGAGGTGACTGGATGAAACTGCTCAGATGCCTGAGGCAACAGACTGAGTTGTCTGGAATGATAATGATTATTCAAATGATAATTATCCAAATGACCCAGATTTCTTCCTTGCTGTATCTTGACAAATTGCTAGGCTGTGACACCTCTGCTGTCTGTGGTTCTGTGAGCAGACACGTTTGGATACCCACGTAGGCAACATGTATACACCAACAATACCAATGCCAATAAGGCATATCAGGAGTTAGGTGTTTAAACTACAGCATCTTTAGTGCAATTTTCAAGACTATTAGTTACTGTAACTGCACCTTTTTTTTTTTTCCTATTTCTATTCTATTTCATTGTCTTTATGTTACAAGTTCATCTTTGTATCATGCAAATTCAGGATATGTAGTCTCTTTGCAATAAACTGTTGGCAATTTATGTGAATTAATTTTATTTTATCTGTTTGTCTTGAACCACGTACAGACCAGGATCACATAGATAGTTTGTTTAGCTTACAGAGTTTATAGTTGCAGGCTAACAGTTTAGGTGGTATAAAATGTAATTTATACTGGAAACCTCCCAGTGGCATCCCCCATGCCTCTCTGATCTCCTTGATTGTTCTATGGGAAGCTTTCCTTCTAGGCTAGAGTCATATATTTTATGGTATCTTCTGCTAAACAGATTAGACTTCAGGAATAATGGTATTCTAGCAGAGGGAATTATGAAAGGTAGTACTCCTTTCATATATTTCTGGATCTCTACACATTTAACCCTTCTTTATGTTCTGTATTTTGCAAACCTTTTTTTTTTTTTTTTTTTTTTTTTATAGATAACTCATCTCTTTCCCCCTTTGTCATTCCCAGTTTACCGTGGATTTGCCTTTCACCCTTACTTCTACAGCTGTAGGATTTGGAAATACAGGTGCTCAGGATAGGATGTTTTACTGTAACCAGCACAGCTGTATACCTCGTGAAAGAGACTAGCCTCTTGTTCTTTGTTTTGTTTATTGACAATTTATATTATTTTCCCCTCTTACACTCATCTTGAACTCTCTAATGGAAAAGGAACAGGATAAAAGAATGGAAGAGAACCGAAAAGCAGTTGCTGCAGAAAGCAGTATGACAAGGTATGGCTAAAAAGTCAACAGACAGGGAAAGTCTTAAGCAAAAAGATGAGAAGATTTGTGGAAAATGAGGGAGGAGCCATGACTTTTCTGGCTTTACGGTAGTTACCCTAGGAGTCTCTCCTCCATATGATCATGGGTCAGCTAAAGAAAACCTGTAGCAGTACTCTCGCATGTTATTCAGTTCTCTGCAGTATCTTTCTCTCCATACTGAAATAATAAAAATGAAAGGCCCTCCTCTGTCTCTCTTCAACAAACATGATGTTATTAGAAGATGCTGTTAAACACTAAAAGAAATAAATTCAAACATAAACAGTCAAGACCTAGCATTTGTTTTGATATCTGGCAGAAGAAAAACTTAAGCTGATGCTTTCAAAAATCCAAAGCTTTCAAGAAGAGTGCATCATTGACCTCCCAGCTTTTTATGATGGATTATATCTTGCAGAATACATTCTATCACTTGTGGAATTTTGATGAAGCATCAGTTTGCACAAGATATTGTTAGCACATTTTTATCCCAACTATTGCACTTAGAATGAAGTTCTATGGACATAAGGAACATGTGCATGGTTAGTTACTCAGGTTTGCAGCTCAGACTGATTTTGATTTCCCACCTTTCTGGCTTTTCCTAACCCGTGAAATAATGTAAGAAAACGAAAAAACTCTCAATGGGGCATACACTTGGAAAGGCTTTGATAATTCAACCATAGCACTGTGTTTGACATAGCTACACAACTTTTTGTTTGAAACTGGCCTGCATTCAACTGGTTAGGAGAAGAAGTAGCTGTCTATCTGTAAAAAAACCACTGACTGCTTGGAGAGGCTTCCTTGATTTGGACTCTTATGTTGCTTATCATTCTGTATGCCAGCTATCTCCAAAACTGATACATGACAGGATTTAACTGCTACAAAGATTAGATGATAAATGAATACATGAAAAACTACACATAAGGCGGCACATTTTTATTAGGATATGAATAAGAAAGAAATTTCAGACAAGAGAAAATGGCCTCCAATTGTGCCAGGGGAGATTTAGAAAGATTAAGGGAGATTAAGAAAGATTTCTTCACCGAAAGGATTGCCAAGCATTGGAACAAGCTGCACAAGGAAGTGGTAGAGTCACCATCTCTAGAGGTATTTAAAAGATGTGTAGATGTGGTGCTTAGGGACATGGTTTAGCAGTGGACTTGGCATTATTAGGTTAATGGTTGGACTGAATGACCTTTAACTTCATTGGTCCTTTCCAACCTAAATTATTCTGTGATCCCATGAAATGTAAGTTGATGAAGCAGAAGGACACAGAGATTCCATATGAGGTGGCTATGATACTGGGCTTCTGCAGAGCACTGTTGTCTGACAGCAGCAGAAGTTAATATTGGTCGTTGCTTTGGATTGAACTGTACAATTGTATATCATTGTATAAAGTGTATCACATGCAACTAGAGGACAGAAGCCATGACATATGTATTAAAATTAAATTAGGTAATTTGAATTAAATGTTCAAAATATCTCCATGCGCAACACTGAATTTATTTGGAAAATAATCATATCCATAAGACAGCATAAATCCTCTCCTTCCCCTTCAATAAAACCCAAAGGCAATTAACCTTGGAATACTGGGAAAGATTAAAATGAAAGACCTATTTATCCCTAACTGATAACTTCCTAAAATAAAAGATCTCTCAGAAGTACCAAAAGAGAAATTGCTGTAGTCATTGAATTTTACTGCAAAGTATCTTGTGCACCACATAGATGACAATATTTGTTTCAGAATCATTGTCATGAAATCTGTAATTCTGGGCACTCATATAGGATCTCTGTTCATTTTCTGTGCATAAATTTGTTTCACAAGGGGTTTGCATATCTACTATTGCAGACAGAACTCTTCATTTTTGATATTCAAATGAGAGTTGTACTTTTATTTTCAACTTGAAGATTGCACAGAGTTTATTTTATATACAAAATATTGTTTTCCTCTTTTAGTACAGTTAAGTGGTAGATAAACTCTGTTGGAATTTCTGAGGAGCAGGAAGTCTCCAAAGAGTATATAAAATCAGTAATAACCTCAAGGAAACTAACTTGCATATAGCAAGCAAAAATGTCATTTTATACTGACATATCTGTCTTAAAACAGATGTTGCACAGATGCTGGCATTTGATTCATTGGAACAGGAGTCCTCTAAGGTTTATGTTAAGAAGGAGTTGTTAGGCTTACTAGTTAAATGGGAAAACTGAGAGCCTTCTTCCAGTCCTGGCTGTGTGATGTAGGTGAAATTAAGAAATATACTTATTTCTGTGAATGACATTTGTAGTTCCTTAAATTAGGGCATAAGACTCAATCAGGGCTATCATTAGGCACACCATGTGACACCTAGATTAGAGAACACTCTTTGCCATTAACTTTCCATATACCAATCATTCTTCAGACACAGTCAGGCTGGATATGCATGGGGAACGGTGAGGAACAGAAGGAAGAACTAGTTTCTGAAAGTGGAGTTATGTGCTAGGAGAATGGGAATAATATGGGGTCAAATACCAGCCTTTGGATCTTTAGCCCTGGTGTTGATTTGAAATGTCATGATGAGATGCTCAGCAAATTCCCCTTATATTTAAGACTGATTAGGGATCCCATCTCTAAATACCATTTGTGGTCTTACTTTCTTCGAGGTAGTGAGGGCTTTATTTTTCTACCATGAATATGGGAGATGTGCTGAAAACTGAATGCTGTAGATGAAACATCCCAGATACCTGTTGAAAATTTGTCTCCACAAAGAACAGATGGTTGTATGAGAGAATTTGTATTTGTGCCAACAGAATCATTCCAAACACCCACATCGTGAAGGTCACCAAGTGCAGAATTAGCACAGACACCAGCTTCAGGATGACGGTTGCCAAGTCCTAGCTGCACCTGGCTGAAACTGAAACATAATCATCCTGGGGTGAGTCATGTTTGGTAACTGTATCCCAAGTAAACCAACCAAGTGCATATCTAGCTGAAATAAAACAGTATTGCTTCATTAAATTACTTCTAAAAAGCAATTTCAAGTCTCTGGATCAGAAGCAGCAGCAAAAAAAAAAAACAAACATACAAAAAAAAAAAAAAAAAAAAAAAAAAAAAAAAAAAAAAAAAAAAAAAAAAAAAAAAAAAAAAAAAAAAAAAAAAAAAAAAAAAAAAAAAAAAAAAAAAAAAAAAAAAAAAAAAAAAAAAAAAAAAAAAAAAAAAAAAAAAAAAAAAAAAAAAAAAAAAAAAAAAAAAAAAAAAAAAAAAAAAAAAAAAAAAAAAAAAAAAAAAAAAAAAAAAAAAAAAAAAAAAAAAAAAAAAAAAAAAAAAAAAAAAAAAAAAAAAAAAAAAAAAAAAAAAAAAAAAAAAAAAAAAAAAAAAAAAAAAAAAAAAAAAAAAAAAAAAAAAAAAAAAAAAAAAAAAAAAAAAAAAAAAAAAAAAAAAAAAAAAAAAAAAAAAAAAAAAAAAAAAAAAAAAAAAAAAAAAAAAAAAAAAAAAAAAAAAAAAAAAAAAAAAAAAAAAAAAAAAAAAAAAAAAAAAAAAAAAAAAAAAAAAAAAAAAAAAAAAAAAAAAAAAAAAAAAAAAAAAAAAAAAAAAAAAAAAAAAAAAAAAAAAAAAAAAAAACAAAAAAAAACCAAACCAAAACATAAAGAGCCAAGGACTGGATTCCTGGAATGAACTTGCATGCAGAACTACAATGCCTAAGTCTTAGGTTTCCTGCCAACTAACAGAACCTCTTACATGAGGAGCTACAAGAAGCAGCTCACTTCTAGCAAGAAATGCTAAGCACTAGAAAACACTTTCTTGAAAGCACTATCAATAGTATATTACTCTGATAGTAGCAATATAGTTGAAAGTAAATTTACTGTGAATTTAGGATATAATGAAAGAAGAACTTAAAGCTCATTAGTGATTATTATTATTTTAATTCAAAAGCTTAAAAATAAATTAATTGAGTCCTACTAATGGTCATAAGCTTCTCCAGATGCCACCTTCTTCACCCAGTCCAAGAAAAATGGCCAATGTTTTATGTTTTGAGAGGAAACATCATTCATTTGGAGTGAACACTTTGAGCAGAATCCACTATTTCCCCCGACTGTTCTTGATAGGTCAGGGCTTTATTCCTGCCTTAATTTTTGGATGAAGCTTTGTATGTAGCCTTTTGTAATTTTCTTTCATTAAACCTGTGGATTTATTGTCCACGTTGTTTTTAAAAGAAGTCCATGTTAACAGTTTTCCAAAGTTGAGGTTTCTTCATCTTTTTTTTTTTTTTTAATTTTTCATCCTGATGTTTCATTCCAGTTGAAAATATTGTCAGAAGTCAATGATAGCCATATTTCATTAATACTTTTAGGAGGGTGATACTAAAGCTTCAGGAACTTGAACTCTCAAGAGAATGAACTTTTGTTAAACTTCTTGGCGCACCCAACCTAAATAGGAGTGCCCTATCTTTACCAAAGATCCACGTAGGTAACTACCAGATCTTTTGTACACTTTCTCTTTCATCTTTTGTTCTGACCATGCTATTTGTTTGTCTGTCTTTATTTTCATGTCATTTCCAGATTTCATTCATATTTGCCTGCATTAGGATTGATTTTTTGTCTTTCTCTTCATGAACATATGCTTACTTGGCCTTACCTGATTAAATTAGTTTCTTATTTTCTGACACTAGACCTTGTAAGTGGTTCTGTGTAGTGTGTTTCCTACCTTTTTTGTTATAACCAACTCCCAAAGAATTCATTTGTCGCTTCCAGCTGAAGTTTCTACCCTACTCAGCTGCGTTCTTGAGTTCATGTTCCACATGCCTAGCTCTGATACCAACATCTTCCAGCCCTAGGCCATTACGTTTATGTAGAGCAGTTCGTCTCAGATTTAGATTCAGTATTGTTGCAGTTTCTCTGGCAAGTTTCACTGATGCCATCATCTGCAAAGAGGGAAAACAAGTGTGAAGGACATTTCTGTCCAAAATAAACCCCCACCAAACAGGTTTTAGAACCACAGAATCACAGAATCATTAGAGTTGGAAAGAACATTAAAGATCATCAAGTTCTAACCCCGCTGCCATGTGCAGGGACACCTCCCACTAGATCAGGTTGCTCAAAGCCCCATCCATCCTGGCCTTGAACACTTCCAGGGATGGGGCATCCACAACTTCTCTGGGCAACCTGTTCCAGTGTCTCACCACCCTCACAATAAAGAATTTCTCTCTGGTGTCTAATCTAAATCTCCCCTCTTTCAATTTAAAACCATTATCCCTCATCCTATTGCTACACTCCCTGATGAAAAGTCCCTCTCCAGCTCTCCTGTAGGCTCCTTTCAGATACTGGAAGGCTGCAATAAGGTCTCCCCAGAGCATTGTCTTCTCCAGGGTGAACAAGCCCAACTATCTCAGCCTGTCTTCATAAGAGAGCTGCTCCATCCCTTTGATCATCTTCATGGCCCTCCACTGCAACTGTTCTAAGAGGTCAATGTCCTTCCTGTGCTGAGGACTCCGAAGCTGGGCACAATAGTCCAGGTGGGGTCTCACAAGAGCAGAGTAGAGGGGTAGAATCACCCCCTGTGACATGCTGGCCACGCTTCTTTTGATGCAGCCCAGGATGCGGTTGGCTTTTTAGGCTGCTAGCGCACACTGTTTTGCTCTGGGCCTAGTCTGAATGTGCATTTCAGCCAAAGAAGTAATTAAATTATACATATGTTAAAAATCAAGGTTGACAGAGAATGTACAAACCACAGCTAAATAGTCTAGAATTATCTCACCCTTCACCTTCTTGATAATCACTGTTATAAACCCTCTTTATTTCTTAAATACCTCAACAAAGAGTCAGTCACTTTCTAACATCCCCACAATGAACTTTGTTCTGATAGGGTGTACATGCTGCTTGAATCATCCAGAGTCTGAAGTCCTTACAGCAGATGAAATAATAAACATTACTCTCATATTCCAAAACTCTTATTCTCCACTTAAATAATTATATTTAGTTAATGATGTAATCTAATCATTAAACAATTACATAAAAACACCACATGCAGGTATTCCTGTAACTCCTGGTCTCACAGAGCTACTATCTAGTGGAAACTATCTATTTTCTGGCATTTTATTGTCTGGACCATTTTGCTTAACTGTATCTCCAGACTGCTACTCTTACAGCTTTAGTCTCATTTTCTCCTCTCTCAAATTAAGTCCTGGACCTGAAAGGTGCTCAGTACTTAAGGTGCAGTCACCTCTATTTCCATTTGAAGTCAATGGGAAAGGATGATGCTCAGCCTTTTACGCTACTGATTCTCTCTGCGAGAGAGCAGTCAAAGGTCTGCAATATTGGTCTTTCAAATGATTGAATGTCAACCTCATCAAATTGAAATTCAGGCTTTCTTGACCTCTGGCTAATGTTGTTGACTTCGTTTAACATTCTATCTTAAAAAAAAAAAAGAAGAAAAAAAGAAAAAAAGAAGTAATAATTCAATGCTGTCTCCTTGGAGCTTCCTGTCAGCTTACACAGATTGAACTGAGGAATATGAATATATTTTATTCTGTATAACCTATCTCAAACGCCTTTCTTTTGGTGATTTTTTATTTTTCTAGAAGGATCTAATCTTTATTCAGTCTACTGTATTGCCAGTATTAGAGTTCATTCCTGTTTCTGACACAGACTTTAAGTGAGGAAATCCATGAGGATATATTCTATGATTGCTACTGAAATCCCACCTCTTTTCTTTGAGATTTGCCATACTAGTAATAGCTAGCCATGAGCTAGAGAGAAGGTTAAACTTTTCATTTTAAACTTGAAATGAAAGGAATATAACAATAATTAGGGGCAGTTTCAGGCATACAGGAAGCACAGAGAAGAAAGTAATACCCACTGTTTCCATGATTAGAAGGATGTGTCATTGTGGACAGGATGCTCTGCACTAAATTGACTTCTCTAGGAGACATGGGTAGGTTCCTCTCTAGACAACAAATATTCATCTCTGTAGGGCAATCCACACTACCTATTTTAACACTTATTTTGGACTACAGGGACAATGTGGACAACAGACTTGATACGTATGGAATGATTCAGGTGCCCAAGTGGAGATGTGTGGTTCCAATTTAGATATTCAAAGAAATCTCTTCTAGCTTAGGTCTTTCAGAGATGCTGCATCATTCTGTCAGTCCTATGCAAGATGTTCTGGACCCTTATAAGGAGCTAAAATATTAAGCATAAGACATGTTACCTAAATAAGAAGTCTAAAATTTCTGACATTAACCCTACAGTTAGGATATAAAACTGGATAGATGAACAAAGTGGGCTGTAACAAGTTAAAGAAGGAGAAGCTGCCTAGAGAAATGAACATAGAATTATAGAATGTTTCAGGTTGGAAGGTACCTTAAGATCATTAAGTTCCAACCCCCCTGCCATGGGCAGGGACACTTCCCGCTAGACCAAAGCTGGACACTACTCCAGGTAGGGTCTCACAAGAGCAGAGTAGAAGGACGGAGTCACCTCCCTGGACCTGCTAGCTACAGTTCTTTTATGCAGCCAAGGATGTGGTTAATTTAAGCTTAACTTAACATCTTTGTCCAGCCTTGGAGTCCTCAGCACAGGAAGGACATGGACCTGTTAGAATGGGTCCAGAGGAGAGACATGAAGATGATCAAAGGGCTTGAGAATCTCTCCTATAAAGACAAGCTGAAGGAGTTAGGGTCGTTCAGTCTAGAGAAGAGGAGGCTCCCAGGAAATCTTACAGCAGCTTTCCAGTACTGAAAGGAGGACCACAGGAAAGATGATCAGGAAGTGTAGTGATAGGATGAAGGGTAATGATTTTAAACGGAAACAGGAGAGATTGAGATTAGACATTAGGAAAAAGTTCTTTCCTGTGAGGGTGATGAGACACTGGAACAGGTTGCCCAGAGAAACTGTGGGTGCTCAGTTCCTGGAAGTGTTCAAGGCCAGGATGGAAGTGGCTTTGAGTAACGTGGTCTAGTGGAAAGTGTCAGAAAGGGAATGTGGCAGCTAATTTTCACTTGCTGCTATGAACTAATCTGGGTCCAAAATTCAATACCCAAGTGGGATAACAAATTGGGAAAATTGTAAACAAAGGAACAGGAAAATCTAGAAGGAAACTAAGACAAAAATAAAAATTTCACAAGTAATAAAATAAAGGTAAAGATAAATCCTAGTGATGATTTATAGCTAGACAGCAGATCAGACAGTAAAGATTTGGGATGAAGGAATGAGATGGTAATTAAAGATTATTATGTGCTTTAGGAGTATGACAAGTTCTCACTCAAATGAGAGGAATACTAGTCTGCATCTGAGAGTAGAAAGGCACGTTCTGCAAGAAGGAAGTTTTTATGACCTTGTACTTATACTGAACTATTTAGCAGCAATTAAGTCACAACTAATATGACAATACCAAGAAAACTCAAGCAAAATTATTGGACATTGAGGGATTTTTCAATAGACTGTGAGACTACAGATAGGGCAGAATTTAACAAATAAGGGGGTTTGGGTTTATTTTATTGTTCTATCCTGAGAGCAAAACCAAAAGTTGGACAATGTGACACTCCCACATCAGTGGAAGGACAATAGAAACCACAGATGGCAAAGGCAAGTTTGAAGGAAAATTCATAGAGATTTCTGTCAAGGAAGTGATGACTGTTCTGTCTTAAACAGAGAAGATAAAGAACTGAAAATTAGAGGAGAATGACTTTAAAAATTAAAATAACTGCTCTGAAACTGTGACAAACTAATTGCATAACCCTGATGCCAAAGTATGAAGGTTTGGGTTGGGTTTTTTTTTTTTTTTTTTGGCAGAAGAGTGTGGTTGTTTGGCTGACTTCAAAGACAGCTGTACTGGCAACAATTGAATTGTTTCTGGGTCAGTCACATGGGTGTATATAGTTTGTTTCAGCATAAACGTTCTCTCAGTTCCCTATTTCCCTCTCAGGTTTTCCCCAGTGTCTGTTCTTTGATTTTGATGCATACAAATAATAGCATATTTAATGAAAGCACTGTAAATACTTTATGAAACCTCTGCAAATAATTTTCGTGTCTGAAATGTAGTAAATGGTAAATGTAATGGATATATTGTGTAAAAATTCATTCTGATCTTAGAAGAAAGCATTCATTCTGTCAATTCCATTTAGGTATAGATAAAGTTAAGTGAAGGAAATGCACTGAAAGCATTTTTTAATGTTATGGGATTTTTTACTGCGTTATGTCAGCGCAAAAATGCACATCTGAAATTGTTCTGCCCAAGAATGCCATGTAATCTTGAAATATGGATAACATTTCAGAGACATAGAGGATGGTAAGGGAGGATTTAACGGTCAATGTGCTGCCCTCTGAAATGAATTGTGTCCGTTATAATACTATCCTAGATTTATATAGAAGGCTATGTAGTTTAATTGTCCAAACTGTACACTGCCAAGAAACAGAAATAACCCTAGGGAAATCATTTGGAAAAGGCCTGATAATCCCTGGATGTAATCTGTGCCTGAACAGGTAAGAATCCAGGCAGAGTCACATCCTGCAAATTCTAGGGAGCTCAAAAGACACCCAGACCCTTAGTTCATCTTTTGTGGATTAGCAACCATGGTCCTGCCTCCCTATTCTGGGTCAGAGACCTCATTTTGTGGTTGAAGGGCAAGTGGAGAAGTTCCGCTGTGATTCCATAAGGATTAGAAAGTGTGCAGCTATTTGTTTTTAATGCTGTTTCCAATAAAATATATACTTGTTCCCAAAGGAAAGAGGTTTGTGCAGAGTGTGAGTCTGTCTTTCCAACACACTTTCCTGAAGAACTTTTGCATCTATGTTGTTTGTGTTTTGGACAGAACAAAATGTATGAAATTTTTTTGATGCAGTTAATTTTTGTGACATTTTTGAGAGCAATTAAGAAAGGTGGTTGTACGTTTTCCCGAGAAAGAAACAGTTACTTTTTTAATTGATGTAGTGCCCAGAAATGTAAGTAGTAATGCTTTGACAGGAACTGATATATTTCTGTTTCTGATATAGTGTCCTCAAAATTTGAGATGATGGAGCTTCAACCTTATAGAAGCTTTTTTTCCAACTGAATAGGAATTTTTCTGTCCTCTCAAAAGTATATGTACCTTGGCATGCTTTATGTCCCTGCCCATGGCAGGGGGGTTGGAACTAGATGATCTTTAATGTCCCTTCCAACTCTGAACATTCTATGATTCTATGTCAAAACTATTTTTTTTTAAACCCTACCACAAAAATCTGTGATTTCCTCATTTTGTATTACAACATTTTACTGGTTATGTTTTCTAAATTGACATTCCATGTGTTAATCATCACTATTTATATTCATTTGTATAATGGCTGTAAAAACCCTTTCCTAGTCATTATTTCAAACCCTGTCTTCTACACCCAGACGTTTTCTCTTTATCAAGCATGATTAGAGGGTAGGGAATAATTTGTTTAAAAAGCTGAAAAATGAATAGAGTTTGGATAAAGATATTTAGCCACAAACATTAGTGACAAACACTAATGTACAGAATCTGTGGAAATCAAGTCACCATGGAATTAAATTTCTACATGTTGGCTTTTCAAGTAAAAAGGATGAACTTTACTTTCAACCTTTGGGAGGAAAAAATGAGGTTTGTTGGTTTGGGTTTGGTTGTTGTTTTTTTTTTTTTTTTTTTTTTTTTTTTTTTTAAATAGAAAAGTTGTGTTCTTATCCACCTGATTTTTAAAGCCATTAGAAGCTGTTCAGTGCTCTACAAGATTTGGCTGTGTTAAATGATTTGTAGCTTATCAGAAAGAAAAAATGTATTTTATGTACTCCAACTCATGGATTTATACGTGTGACTTGCAGTACTGAATCATGTTGTGTGAATAATTGATAAAATAACTTTGTATTTGCTTTTGCTGAGCATGTTTTACTAAAGGAATTACTGTGTCTAACAGGTAACCAAAGCTTTATAAGCATGGTTTAAGTATTAAAATAATGTCCCTTACATTAGGAGTAGAGTTATTATAGTCTATGGGCATAAGCAAGATTACTAGGAATAAGTAATATCTTTTATGAACTAAATAAACACATTTAAAAATCCCAGTGGCCTCCCCCCTCAAAACTAACTCCAAAACAGCTCTCAGGCTCCAGCTCTTGTTACCTAAATTCTTATTCTATAGATGCTATTCCTCATGCATAGCAAAGTGGGTCATTTAAACTTGAATACGAAGTTTAAAATGATCATAACAGCCTCGGTATTCATTGAGTGAGTAAGTGTGT
Source organism: Nycticryphes semicollaris (assembly GCA_013400055.1). NCBI lineage: Eukaryota > Metazoa > Chordata > Aves > Charadriiformes > Rostratulidae > Nycticryphes > Nycticryphes semicollaris. Next base: position 95,796 of record VXBJ01001856.1, on the reverse strand, counting down.
TTGGAACAAGGGATATTTGACACAGCTTGAACTGAGGGTGACCTGGCAGTGCCAATCTGCAGATAGTATTTAGTTATATAATTTAATGGCCTTCACATTTTTCTATCTAGGTGTCTGAGGCAGGTTTCCTCTTTCATACAAATCTTGTGGTAACCTTTGCTCCCCAATGGTTTAAAGCACATTCTTAAGGGATTAAACTGTTATGACAAAAGAGGAATGTTTAGATATTCTGCTTTGCAGCTAAAAATTTGTCAGATTAGAAATTGTGTATTTTATAATCTCAAGATCAAAGAAGCTTTCCATCAAAGCTTTATGTCCGCTATAATATTTTCCCAACCTTTGTTGAACCTGAATTGTTTTGGATTATCTCACATTGGGTTCACTGAGTATGCCTAGCCAAATGTGGGAAAAAGCTTCCTGCCAAACATTTTAAACATTTCACATGTGTAGGGCAGAGGCGGTAAGCCACAGGTATTAGTTTACTGCAGTGGCGAAGCTTGCTTTAGCAGTCTCTTTAAGTCTACTTTTATATGAGATGCTTTTTGAGATTAGTATGACAGATAAAACCCCACAGGGCAACCGTTTATCTTCCATTAGGAATACCATTCACTTTCTTTAACCTGGTGACCTAAGTGCTCTTGTAAAGAGTCTCTTTTATAGAGTTTTTACATCTCGATGGATTAAGTATCATTTCTCCGCTGACAAAAAAAAACCACAACCACAATTCAATTGCTTTAGTAGAATGGTTTGTCAGATGAGAATAGTTTTTGTCTTTATCCATCTTTAAATCCAGCAGTCATGTTCCCCAAACAGTCACAAAACAGTGATCATTCAAAGTTCAAATTGTCAGTTAATTTAAAATCCACTCACTGAGTCCCTTTATTACAGTTTCACTGTGTATTTGGCAAGGCAAATAGCATATCAAGAGGACAGAGGATAGAGAGTTTAGCTATTCTCTCTGCTGGGTAGTACCTTGATAGTCTTTAATATTACTTTGGTACAGTCTTTGTGAAAAATGCATATTTACAGTAACATCTCTCTGCTGAAAATGTAACATTGTTGAGAGGTATATATGACTGTATATAAAAATATACATAATCAAAGTAAATCTGAACACCTCCATAAAGAAATAATAAAATACATTGTCCAGACTTTTCCAAATAAAACTTCGGATTTAGCATACCGAGAGATGTACGTTCCCTAGGTTCCAATCAATACATTTTGGGAAAGCCAGATAGGTTGGCTTTGTAATGAACATAATGAAAAATAATATTCCCAAATATAAAAACTTTAAGTGACTCTTTTGCATTTGCTCTGTTGAGTTTATATAAAAATAGCAATGCTTTAGACAAGATGTTTGGTGCTCTAACCTCTGCCTTCAGAAAGATCCATCTATGATGAGAGACCTCTTCCTGTTCTCAGATGCTGCTCTGCACCACATTTTAGACTGAAGATCAGGAACAACTTATTTTTGGTAACACTTGCATGAAATAAACCTTTCCCCCATCTTTAAAATCTTGAATATAAACTTTTGTCTCCAGATTTTCCTTTTCTGCAGCCGTGACCTGTTTTCTTGATTGATTTAGGTACTATGCATGTATTTCCAGGAGTTAGAAGTAATTTTGGATTCTCTCTTCCACCTGCACTATTTTAGGCCTTGATCTTTTCAATTGCAACCTGAAATGGCCCACTTACTTTGCTGGATCTCTGCAAAGGAGAAGTAGCTCAAACATTGCAACTCAAAATGCATTCTTGTTTCACTTCTGATTTAGTTAGGGAGTCTATAAAAAGCACTGGATGTAGCCTATTTTCCAACGGTTTTATTTTTTAACTCTTTATTATTTAATATCATTTTTTAATGTACTTGAAACACCCTCTAAGTGTTATCACTTAAGGAGAAAGTCCACTGCAAGTATAGTACTTATATAATTCTTTTTTCAAGGGGTGTGCAGATACCATGAAAAGAAGCACAATATCAATGTCTTTAGTTATTCAAGTTTACATCATTAAGCTTGTAGCACCTGTATTCTTTCATTAAAAAAATTGTGAAAAATACTAGGAGTAAGACAAAGGATTAGCCTTTTTTGTGTTCCTATTAGATAATAACTGAAAAATAGATTCACTATAAGTACATTGCTATCATATCAATGTTGAAGAATTCTTAATTTTCTTTTACTATTTTGTACCCAATGCCACCTTCATCTTCCTAGTCTACAGCTGCCTGTACACTGGCATGTTTGTGCCCAGATTGGTACTTTAAAGGAAAAGTTTATTATTATTATTTTATACTAAGAGTGAAACTGTACTTTTTAGCTCTGAATCATAGAATTATAGAATGGTTCAGTCTGGAAGGGACCTCATAAAGTCATTTAGTCCAACCTCCCTGCAGTCTGCGGGGACATCCCCAACTAGACTAGGTTGCCCAGTGAATTCTGTCTGGTATGTATGGTCAAGCTGTACTAAATATCAATCCAGTATATCTAGTGTTCATGTTCTATTCTCCTGTGATTCTGGAGTCAGAATGAGACATCTGGTCCTATAACAGCATCATCTTAGTGTGTGTCTTCACTTACTGGGCCTATTAATTATGAGAAACAATGTTAGCATTAACCAGTTAATTTATTTGTAAGTGCCAAAATCTTGTGATTTTGTGATATACAATTAATCTTTTGATCATGGTGTGGAAAAGTATACTAAAAGGCTCTGCAAATACCTACTAATTAGTAGAAAAACTGGCTTTAGCCTGAGAAGGGCAAGTTGTGCCAAACAATGTAATTGCAGTGACAGTTACTACATAACTGCAGTAGCTCTAGGTGCATTGTTCCCCACATTCTGCTTTCTTCATATGCGATTAAAGATAGTGGAATTTTTAGGTTGAAGAAATTATATGAATTAATATCTTATGGAGATGTTAGGATATTAATGGAGTTGTGATTTGGTAGATGCAAGTAGAAAGTTAAACCTTGCAGACTGAAAAAAAAAAGAAGTTTAGAGAAGAAAACACAACCTATGCATTCTAGGATACTTCATCACACTATTTTTAAAGACTGAGACATGAGATTGTACTTGCCCATGGTCAAGGGATTTCTGAACTAGAATATTAAAGGGTTGCTAGAATTAGGTTTCAAACAACGTTGGGCATTTCATGCTTGAGTGACAAAAAGACAATTATTTCCCAATGTCTTTGCTGCCTTTGGGCATGATTAAATAATGTAATCGTATTCTCTGAAAGATGTGGTTTATTACATTTAACAGCTTTTCAAGCTGAAGTCTTTATAAATAAAAAGAGCTATAATTTAAAAAAGATAAAAGCTGTGTGCCATTTCATCCCCTCAAAATATGGAAGAGAAAGAAATGTGTGCAGTAATCTTTTTTAGCATGTTGTTTTCCTGAGGTACCTGTTCTTGAGGGAAGAAAAATGTGACACTCTCAGGGCCAAAGGGCTCTGTTCTTGCACGTTTTGTTGTTTCTCACAGCAGTGGCTTATGCAAAAAACCTGAGTGAACTGATTGGGGTTTGCTGAATTTTGATAGTGATTCCACAGGTGGAGAATAAATTAAAAAAAACCAAAACCACCACAAATGTATATTCAAAAGTTTTACCTAGCTTTGCCATTCATGAATGTCTCCAGACCCGACTGCAGCATGTGCAATGGCAACTGCTCTTCAGCAGGTTCAGTCTCGAAGCACTAGAAGTGTCCCATGTCTGTAGACTCCTTCTAATCAGGTCATCGTCAGGTGTCATTTCTGGCCACAAGACCAAATTGGGCTCTGTGGCAGCATTATGCTTTGGGTTTCAGTCAGTAGAAGAAGTGTTTCTGACCTCTTCTGTCCACACACAACAGGTGTTGCCTGGTCTCACACAAGAACTTCGGTGTTGTAGATGCACTCAGAATCACGGCTGAGACCATCCACCAGAAATCAGTGGCTTTTAATCTATTAAAACTGAATTTTCCTTTTAATATTTCTAACTCACATATGTAAAACTAGTAAAAGTAGGATTGCCTTTTTTTTTTTTTTTTAAGTTTTGAATAAATTTAATTTCTGTCCCCCAGAAAGAGACATTCTGGTGGTTATTGCTTAAAAAACTTTTGGTTATAGTTACCTGGGATTTTTAATGTAAAAAATAGCAGACTGCTACCAAAAGAGATTGTTCTCCCTTTCTCTGTGATTGCTCATCAAAGTTTGTCCCTATCTCCTTTCTAGTGGCAGATCTAGCCTCTGAGCTACCATATAATGAAACTTGTTGGGAGTAGTCTTCTCCAAGAATAAGCTTCCTGCCACCTCCCCAGTAATAGTTTAGCTGGATCAGTTCCTTCTCTGAGCTACTGTTCATGTCCATAAACTCTGGACCTGGTAAAGATTTAGGGGGAAAAAAAGCAGCAAAGAGGATACAGAGAATCACCTCCCTGGTGCTGGGATGGCTTTGTCTGTGATACAAGCAGGAGTGACATATGCATGGTGAGCTGCAACAAGGCCAAGTGCCAGGTCCTGCACTTGGGCCACAACAACCCCATGCATCACTACAGGCTTGGGGAAGTGTGGCTGGAGAGCTCCCTGGTAGAAAAGGACCTGGGGGTTCTGGTTGACAAGCAGCTGAACATGAGCCAGCAGTGTGCCCAGGTGACCAAGAAAGCCAATGACATCTTGGCTTGTATTAGAAATGGTGTGACCAGCAGAAGTAGGGAGGTGATTGTCCCCCTGCACTCAGCACTGGTGAGGCCACACCTTGAGTATTGTGTCCAGTTCTGGGCACCTCAACACAAAAGGGATGTTGAGGTGCTGGAGGGAGTGCAGAGGAGGCCAACGAGGCTGGTGAAGGGCCTGGAGAACAAATCTTATGAAGAAAAATTAAAGGAGCTGGGACTGTGTAGTTTGAGGAAGAGGAGGCTAAGGGGAGACCTCATCGCTCTCTACAACTACTTGAAAGGGCATTGTAGAGAGGTTGGCACTGGTCTCTTCTCACAGGTAATTAGCAATAGAACAAGAGGGAATGGCTTCAAGCTGCAATAAGGGTAAGTTTAGGCTGAACATTAGAAAAGAAATTTTCACAGAAAGAGTGGTCAGACACTGGAATAGGCTGCCCAGGGAGGTGGTTGAGTCCCCATCCCAGAATGTGTTTAAGAGTCGTTTAGATGTGGTGTTGGGGGATATGGTGTAGGGCAGGAATTTGTAGAGTAGGGATGATGATTGGACTCGATGATCCAAAGGGTGCCTTCCAACCTGAATATTTCTATGATTATAAAATGACTAACCTGTTCTGTTGCATTAGTACACTAGGTCAGGGTAAGACTAATGAATTATGGTCCATTTGCATTTAGTAAGGTTCTGCATGTTTGTTATGTTCTTAGGATTCTGAATCTCTTTCAACAGCCCACAAAACCTGCTTCATAGACTACCAGCTTTCCTTTATAGTAAGCAAGGTTAAGCTTTGTGACAGCATATAAAAAAGCAATACTTGTGTGTCCACTCTCTGACACATCATTATCCTGTGATATGTATCAAAGCTCCCCTCTTTTTATCAGATTGCAGAATTGTCCCATTTGTATTACTGCTCAAAGTAAATAAATAATCTAGACAATACTAAGTGCAAATGCAATTGAAGCTATTCATTGTTTGGTTTCACATCAAGGAGAAAACATGTCAAAGAACTTGTCCAACCCAGAGAAAGGTGCCAAAATCCCTAGATCTAGCCTTGGCATATGGTATTGAACAGATGTACTGGATATGAAAAATCACAGCTGCCAGCTAGCTGATAGCTACCTAAGAATCAGTCAGTGCTAATTTGGTATTCTTGTGCTAGATAAGATCTATGTGGTGTGTCTGTGGGTAACTAAAGCTCTGTTTACATTAGGTCGATAAGAATGGATACCATACAGAGTGTCTTAGGAAAGATGTATCCATTTGTGACTGCAATCCACATGACAGCTAATTATTTAAAATGAACTCTGCTATTACTGCATCAAAAAACTGCATCTATATAAGCAGGACAGAAGTAGCATTTTTTTCACTAGATCCTTAGGGAGTTGTGAACAAGCAGTTGTACTTGGAGTCTCAATTCTATTTTAATAAGGCCCTTAACTCTGCTGTGTAGTGGAAATGATCTCTAAAGTGAGTTAAGTTGGTCACAGTGCCAGAATAGTTTATTAGAATTGAAAATAAGGTCCAAGATGACTATGTACAATAGGAACATCCTCAGAGAAATTTCCTTTGGCTATGTTTTTCCTTTGTCTCTTCATATTCCTCTTTCAGTAAAATTGCTCAGGTGTAAGCAAGGGTAGAATTTTATCTAATTTATTGTATTACAGAAAACATTGATTCTACACTTGAAATGATGCCAGTAAACATTTCTGTTGCAGCCAAAAAACCTCTTGTTTCTAGCACCTTCAGATGAAATCAGCTCTGTCTTATCAGCTGTAAAAAAAAAAAAAGCGGTATCAAATTCTAAACATAACTATTTTGAGCCCAATAGGCCTGACATCTTCCTCAGTGCCTCCTACCTATTAATTTGCAAGACTTCAGTTCCTCCCTTTCCTAAATACCACATTTGCAAAAAGCAGTATTTCCCAGATGTCTTAGAAAAAGGAGACAAAGTTAGTCTATCAACTTCAGTCCTCCTTTTTAAAGCAGTGTTCTCTCTAATGTCTACATTAATTAAATAAATGCATTTTTAATTGAAACACATGAAGCTTTCAAGTCAAACTGAGTTCATGTCCTCAGGCACCCTATTAATGGAATTTTGGAGTGACAGTGCATGCCAACCAGCTGGGTCAGGGCCATGTTAATGCATCATCAAGTTTTTTCTCTGATGGCACAAGCCATTGTAGATTTATTCTAGAAGGGAAAAGTCTATCCCTTCACAGTTCTTAAAGAAATAACATCTCATAAGGTTTCAAACAGATACCACATGCAGTTTAGAAGATATTTGAACCAGGTCACTTCTTTTCAAATGTTTTATTTCACAGGCAGACAAGTTGTAACAGCAGCTAATGGTGTTCAAGAAGTTTTGTCTTCCCTTCCAAGGACAGAGGAATCATTTATTGTTTTTTTACTCCAAAAGAACTATGTACAAGTGCATTATGTACATAGAACAACAAATAGTTTCTGGGATTCACTGATGTTATTCTCAGAGGATCAAAGCATTTTCTCTTTATAAAAGGGAATAAGGAGAAAACAGCATAAGAAAACTTGAATAGATACATATCACAAGCGGTTATCCTTATGTAAGTAGCGAGCATAGTCACCATTAGCAATGTGCATGCCAAAAAAACCCCAAAAACCAAACCAAACAAAACACGAAAGTGTGGTTAATTCCCTTGCATTGTTGACTTTCCAAGCTTTCCAAGTTACACACAAGCTGCAGCTGCATGTTCTTTGTGTTCTGTATTGGCCAGGGATGCTGGAACCTGCTCCACACCTTATCTGTGTGATACCTCCTGGAGCTCCCAGGGGGTCTCAGATATCTGTGCAGGCTGGTTCCCCAAGACTCATCTACATTAGTAAATCAAAAAGGCCAGGGAGCCTTATCTGGTCCAGAAGCTTATACATTTATGCCCACATTATTTCTTCCCTCAAACTAGAATGGCAGTATACCTCTATAATGTCGGTAAGAAACATTCTGGGCTATGCTGTATCCTAATTTTTTTGCTTGCATTGTGTGAGAAAGTGTTAGTTGTTATGAATCAAAACCATATCAGGGAACGTATCTGGCTTTCCAGATTTCAGAGTCCATCTCATTCTCTACATTTGTGGTCTTTTGAATACTTAATCTAACAGGGACAAAAAGCCTTTTGTACATGCCGTGAAAGCATATTTGCTTGAGAATTTGTAGGTCTGTATTCCAGACCAAGTAAGAATGTGTGTTGCTTAAATATTGGCCATCTAGTGGGAAAGGAAGCAGGGTGTTTTGCCAGAGGAAAAAAACACATTTGACTTGTGAATAAGAGTTCTCCCCATGAACACCACCAAACTGAAGATGGTTAATTTGTAAGGTAATGGATCTTTGTGGAGCAGTATGCAGGGCAACCCCAATTCCCATTTCTATTACCATTGGTCCCTCCCTACTTAGCTTGCTGATCTCTGAATTGTTGTTTTAGGCTTCTGTCTTGCATCACTGAAGTAAGCATTAGATTGTGAGTTCCAATATCTATATCAACGAGTGTAGGTATAGTACGAGGGGTAACATTTTTAAACTGAAAGAGGGTACATTTAGGTTAGACATTAAGAAGAAATTCTTTACTGTGAGGGTAGCAAGACACTGGAACAGGTTGTCCAGGTGGAGGTTGTGGGTACTCCATCCCTGGAAGTGTTCAAAGCCAGACTGGATGGGGCTTTGAGCAACCTGCTGTAGTGGGAGAAGTCCCTACCCATGGCGGGGGAGTTAGGACTTGATGATCTTTAAGGACTATTCCATCCTGAACCATTCTATGATTCTATGAAATGGCCTTTTCTCTCCTCGAATCATTCATCACACATCTATTGTAATAATCCTTTAAGATACAAATACCTTTACTAATACTTGTGAATATAATTTTTTTTTCCTTACTGGAAAATTGTTCAGACCAGGCATGATATAATTAATAAGAGGTGCAAAATAGGAATGAAAGAGCAGGCACACAGTTCAGATTCATCTAGTTCAGCAACACTGGCCTTTAAGTGCACACTTAGAAAGAAAAAGTGCAAGAGCATGTGACACTTATTCCTAATGCTTTCCTAGTCTTCAGTTATTTTCAGCTCAATCATTTCCCTCAATGTTTGTCTGTTGTTTGTTTATTTAGTAACTTTCTATGAACTTTTCTTTCAGGTAGTTGGTCAGTCTCTCCTTGGGTCCACATATACTTCTTGTATTGACCAGGTCCTTTGACAGGTTGTTACAAAGGTTAATAACACATTGCATGAAAAACAACAAAGGGCAACAAAGATGATTAAGGGACTGGAGCATCTCCTTTATGAGGAAAGGCTGAGAGAGCTGGGAGTCTTTAGCCTGGAGAATAGAAGACTGAGGGGAGACCTTATTAATGCTTATAAGTATCTGAAGGGTGAGTTGAAGGAGGTTGGAGCCAGACTCTTTTCAGTGGTTCCCAGTGACAGGATGAGGGAAAATGGGCACAAGCATAGGAAGTTTCATTCAAATATGAGGAAAAACTTATTTACGGTGAAGGTTGCAGAGCACTGGAACAGGCTGCCCAGAGAGGTTGTGGAGTCCCCTTCTCTGGAGATCTTTAAGACGCGCCTGAATGCAGTCCTGAGTGATGTGCTCTAGGCAATCCTGCTTTGGCTGGGCAGTTGGACTAGATGATCTCTAGAGGTCCCTTCCAACTCTGACAATTCCATGGTTCCATGAAGCTACCTATTCACCTCTTGCACTGGAAAAGCAGTGAGTAATGTGTCTCTGGCTAGTACGGGTTCTGTAGATCACTGTGCCATTCGTGGTTCTGTAGATCTGAAACCGCCTCTTTTCCAAGATGAAGTTTTGAGCCTATTAAGTCATGCCTTTGTAAGATACCACTTCCATACAACCACCTTAGTTTTCATTGACTCTTGTTGGTATGTATTTTTGCTGAGCTGAGATAACAATAGTACAGAATTAAAAGTCATGATGAATAACAGATCCAGAATATTTTCTATTTTATTCTCTATTTCTTTCTGGTCCCACTAGACCAGGTTGCTCAAAGCCCCTTTCAAACTGACTTTGAACACTTGCAGGGACGGGGCAACTACAACTTCTCTGGTCAACCAGTGTCTCACCACCTTTGTCATTCCTCCTTATGTCTAATCTAAATCTTCCCTCTCTCCATTTAAAACTGCTGCCCTTTGTCCTGTCACTACATGCCTTGGTAAAAAGTCTCTCTCCATCTTGCTTATAAGCCTGCTTTTTATATTGAAAGACTACAATAAGGTCTCCCCAAAGCCTTCTCTTCTCCAGGCTGAACAACCCCAACTCTCAGATTTTCTTTGTAGGAGAAATTTTTCCATCTTGTCATTCTTCTAACATTTTGTTGTCTAGTTAGTCATATTAATCTGAAATTCCTCATGGTCCAATCTTGTTCTCACTATCTTGACTAAAGTAACATCATCAGGTTATCTCACACGAAACTGTTCATTCAAATGACTTCAGATAATTGATATAATAACAAAACTGTCTGGTTTTAAAAATTTGCAAATAGTTAATAAACAGATAAAATTAATCAAAATTGATAGCCATGAAATTATGTATTTTTAGTAAATCAGACTATTAATATGCATATAGTAATTCCTAGCCTATGTACCCCAAATGACCTACAAGTTTACCTAAAGGTTTTTGGGAAAATAACAATGAGTTATTATTCAAACCACACTAATAAAAATGTGAGCCTTTTGGAAGCATCCAGAGGACCTTGCATTTGACTTTGGTTCCAGCAGCAAAGGGGTTTTATTTATGTTTCTTTAAAAAACTCTTTGTTGTCAACATAAAGAGTTCCATTAGAATGAGTTTTCCTAACATAACTACTAAAAAAATATGTCCTTCGCTCACAAAAGAGTATTCATTGGGCATTAGACAAGATTCACCCATCTTGCATGGTATTCACATACTTTGTACAGTACTCAGTGTGTGTCTGTAAGCAGTTCCAGAGTTGCCCAGTCCTATCAAAACCTAAACCTTACATTAGCACATAATATCAATGAAGAGCTTGCACATGGAGGAAGTTGCAGCCTGCGGTATTTTAGTTGTCAGGTTTGAACTTGGCCTCTGTGCTATAAGCAAGGATCAGTCAGCTACGACCCCCTCCCTCTCTCCAACATCTCTTCCTTCTCCTCACCTCCCTTGACCTCATGTTTTGTATGACAGCTGTGGAAAATCAAATCATCCTGCAAACCTGCTTTCTGCTGGCCAGCTGGCAGCCTGGGCCAGGACCAGAAGTGCCAGAACCTTACAGCTGTACATCTATTGCTGCCTATCCATCTGTAGCATATGCCATATGCCAGTCCCTGAAGTAAACTGAGAGGAGGATCCATCTGAAATGAAACTCTTTTATCAGAACCTGAGTGTTCCTTCCCACTTTTTCGCCTTGCTCCTCTGATCTTTTTTACTAGTCATTTATTCTCTTCTCCCTTCCTCCATGCTCTAGGAATCATACACAGGGAATTAATTCAGGTTTGTGGCCCACTGCTACTTTTTTTTCATGAGTATAAAAAATTCTGTGTAACCTTTTGTGTAGAAGGTGTGGCAAGTCCAACTTGTACTGAGTAGCTAATGTAAATGTAGGATTTACTGCTCCATGAGTTCAGACAAATCTGATCAGGCAATTTACAGCTGATTCGATTTTCTTTCCTATGAGGTCAGTACAGTGCATACAAGCAGGGTATAAGGGAGAAGAGGTTAACTCAAAGATATGGTCAGTTCTATTTTACTGAAATAAACACGTCCATCTAAGGACACATAGATTTTCTAGTCTAAATTATTCAAAGTGTTTGCTTATTTAAATAATGTTTTTCCCTTTAAAAAGCAAAGACAGATATTTCTTCAGTTCCCAGATTTTTAACAGCTTAAAATAGAGGTGGCAAAAAGCCAACATGCTTAGTAATATGCAGTGACACTGTGAAGGTGAACATGAACAATAAAAATATCCTTCTGCCCTGGCAGGGCTGATCTGGAATGTGGATTTCATTATTTGGTAAAAAATGAATCCTTTTGCCATTCCAAAAGCACACCCCTTACCACAGATGGAAGGAAATTATATGCAGAGAGAATTAAGGGCAGATGTGTGGTTTGGTTTTTTTTTTTAATTTTTAATGCTAGATGTATTTGTGAAAAAGATTGTGACGGGAGACAAGTTCTTAGTTCTCTTACTCTAACCTGTATACATACCTCTTTTTGTTTAGCCTTTTCACTCCATACAAAAGAAATAACCAGGGCTTCATTGCTCATAGGTCATTCTAAGTAGATCCAAAATTAATTTTCAAGAAAAAAGAGAATCCTCCTGTTGTTTGTACTGTATTCACTTTCTCTCTTTTCTAAGTGTTACTTGATTTAAACCAAAACAGAATACACCAAAAAGCCCATCAGTGCTGCTCTTCTGGAAGCCTTGACCTTCCTTTTCTCTTGGTTGTTACCTGCTGAGTAGATCTGCAGCCATATGCTGAAGATTTCACTTGCAAATTATGGGCTAGTTAAAGTATTTAACTTCAACTATCTAACTTGAAAGCTTAAAGCGTGCTCTCAGGGTGTCTCCTTCTCTCTTTGAGTTGTATAGAGAACACGTACTCCTCAACTGGAACTCTACCAATTTTCCTAAACTGCCTTCCCCCAGTAACTGTGTGAATCCCTTCCTTCTCAAATATTCTTATTTTTCTTCACTCATCCAAAACTATATGTATAGTAGTATAAACTATCACAAAAAGCCAGGCTCAGGTGCTTTCTAGAGCAATAATTTAACAATGTCGGTAGAGATTCTTTTTCTCTTGGAACCAAATTAAAATTTAAAAGACTCAAATCTGACCCTTTGGTAAATGAGAGGTATCCCCTTCTTTCTATTTCCTTCAAATATTTATATTGAATAAACCAAATTTGTTTGCATAACTCTGAAAAGCTGCCATCTGGCAACCTGCTGTCTCAATTCATGGCAGAGTGTTTTGTTCCTGCCAATTTCAAGCCTTTGTTTTAAAATCTGTGCTGAAAACAACCCAATTCTCCTTCCCCTGAAGTCAGTGGCAGAACTCCCACTAGTTTCTGAGGGAGCAGGATCAAGCCCAGACAATAATGGAAGGTAATTTTAAAAAAAATTCAAAGTATCATCAAAGGAATTGCACTCCTAATTCTATTTGTCACTGCTTTGAAAACATAATGGCAAGGTTTTGCATATATCAGTCAATAGCTTTAGGCAACTTGAGACTGTCTGAATTAACTACTGTACTTCTCAGTGAGGCTTTTTTTTAAAGAATAAATCCCCATGGGAAAATGAAAGAAAACATTTGAAACAGTGCATAGAGTACTGTGCTTTCTTTTGTGAAAGCTAAAAGAAGCTGCTAAGCAATTTTATTATTCATCACTCAATAAATAGAGGTTTTCTGGAGCTGATTGAATTATGGGACATAAGATCATAACCATGCTACTTAGTCTGAAATCCCATTAGAACTCATAACTAAAGAAGGTGACTTTAGCCCCAGGGATAAATTTCAAGAAACAACTGATGATGCACAGAAACCTTTCTATTTATTTCAGAGGTATCTGGATCACTTTTTCCTGATGTTTTCTTTGGTGTCAAATTTGAACTATGCTGTATTCATAGGCCCCTTTGGCTAGGAACAAAGCTGACGTCTTGATGACCTGTGATCACAGAAATATGTACATCACCCTTTTCCCAGGGCAAGAAGTCACCCTCCATATTCTGGCTCACTTCCAGGTGAATTCCAGTCTGCATCCCTGGAATTGCCCTGTAGTTTTAGCCATGCATAAATATATGTTTCATTTCCTTTGTTTAAAACTGTTACGCCTGTTACTGGTAAAAAATGGCTGTGGCTTTCTGATCAGAGATAGTTGCATGTCACTGGGAAGGAAAGTGATACCTGCTGAGGTCCCTGGGCTTGTAAATAGCTCTTATTATTAGAAATGGTACTGATCTTTCCTTCCCTCCTGCAGACTGCCAGTTTCAGCCTAACTCCAACATTACAAAAAAAAAAAAAACCACAAAAAACCCAAACCCACACATATAGACATTATTTGAAAAGTAAATTCAGAGCAGATGTCCAGAAGTACTTGCTACCAGCAATCAAGATTCACAGCACATCAAGTTAAGCAGGACATAACCTATACAGAAAAAGCAGAACAAAAACACAGGGTGAGATGAGAGGTGGGAAAGTCACCTGCCCCAAGCTGAGTGCCAGCCTTGAGGTATGGGTGATACACAGGCCTTTTTAAATTCTCACCCTTGCTGTGCCTGCAGGAGATGAGGAGTTTTGGCATCACTATTATTTTAACTAATGGACTAGTTCTGTGTTTAAGTGATGGAATGTGAGTCATATTGGCTCCCCACAGGTAGAAGGAAAACACTACTGTTCCTACTTATTTGCCAGTTAAACATCTGGAGTCATTGTGTGCGGAGTAAAGAAAATTTAAATGCAAGGCTGAGAGTTGGGTTTTGAAATGAAGAGATCTAAATGTTTTGAATTTTGCTTTTAATTGCATTTTTTGATTCGTTCTCTCCCTTCTTATCACACATATAAAAGTATTTGTTTCATTTTAAGTATGTATAAACTGACCCTGTACAGAAAAGTGACATACAGATACTATTGTTCTGGCCAGGTAGTTTCTTCTACTCTTTTTGGTTCTAGGAGGCCATACAGAGCCTAGTTACGTCTGGGAGGTAACTGCATGTTACTTACCCTAAACTTTCTGTGTGAAAGGTGTGTAGCAAATGCAGAACATTGCACCTGACACTAGGCTGGCTTTTACTTGTGAAAACTTTGTAGAATTTCATTGATATTTGTGAAGTTACACACTTGAGATTGACCTGGCTGTCTGTGGCCCAGAGAGTTAGCTGTGGTTCTTACAAACCCAGTGATGTCCTCTCTTTGAAAGAAAATTAAAGGGTTTCAAACTTTTACGGTTGTGGAAAAACCAAAAACAAAGCTGTTAAATTTAATCCATGCAAAGAAAAGGCAAAAATCTGAAAACCACAAAGCTAGGATCCTGACCCGTGGCGTGAAGCTAGATGTATTTGGACGTGGGTTTGTATTCTTTCCCATCTTTTCTCGAGACTTAAGGATACCCTGAAGTATAGGAATGGAAGTAGCGTTATTGACATAATACTAAAAAAGTGGTTTGTTCCCACTGTAATCTAGCTCTTAAAGCAGCTTGAATGTAAATTTTAATTTCCTGTAGCATTAGGAAATGTATATGTTCATTGGGAATCAGAATTATTCAAGGGAGACAGTGTGCTTCAGTAGTGGCAGCAGGAAACTCAAAGAGGTCCTGGCCTGGATTCAGCATCTTTCTGGGTCATTCATTCCCCATGTGACCTTAGATGTCTCACTTGACCCCAGTGAAACCAGCTGCAAAGGCAGGTAAAGGAGGCCCGCGCTGCAGAAGAGATACAGCATCTAAACTGAGTCTCCCTGGGGAAACAGCTGGAGGATTTTGAAGTGGCAGCAGTTGAGTTTTATGGATGTAAAAAGTGTTGAAAAGTAAATCATGTCTAGTATCTGATTATGTAGCAATGATCATATATCCTCCTTCATGGATCACTTCAAAGTCCACATGGCAGCATTAGATGTTGCGCCCTTCATGTGAATGGACTGAAGCTAACTAAATGATGATGAGTTAGCTAACAAAGATAACAAGTATTTAAGGAAGATAAATCCTCTCTTAGCTGAACTCTGATGGTCAACAAACATAGAGCCTGCAACCTTTTAGGATAGATTTGCTTAAGCCAGGCGACGTGACAGACCATGCACAGTCAGACTCAGCAGGCTTCCAGTGCATTGCCAGACAGAAGGTACAGCGAGCCAAGTGCGTCCTCCTACCCGAGAAGAGGCCACATCCATCAGAGAATGTGCTCAGGAGTGTCCTATGACAAATTACACAGTGAAAGTCACTGCTAACGTGAACGAGCATGACTATTTGGAGGTTAATGCTGCTATGTGTGCACTTTCCCCACCGTGACCTTTTCTCCATCATTTAGTTGTATTCATTAAAACTTTCTGATATAGCTATAGTCAAATATTCAATAAATATTAATTCTTCATTAAAAGAGATCCATATTTTCCAGTCCTTAGTGTTGCCTCATGTCCTATGAAGCACAACTGAAAATGTGAAATATTCAGAAAGAATTTTAAATTGACTTGAAGTGAGCCTTAGATTGGATACTATCATAATCTTTATCTCAGCTGACACAGGATGTTGCTAGGAAAAGAGATTGTGTAACAGTTGTCTGGTCTCTTTTTATAAACTCCCACAGATAGTGCTGGAATGACAATTTCTGGTGAAATTCAATATTCAAATTTTGTTTCTAAAATGTAGCATCATTACTCTATACTTATTTCAGGCATACTGAGAGCTTCCTAAGGTTTGCTGTGAACTTTTTTCCCCGTTACCTTTTCTTTCCCCCTTCCCTCTTTGCCTCTCCCTCTCAAGCTCTCTTTACTTTTTCTCCTCACCTTCCCTTCACCCCCCTTTCTTGTTGTTTTTCCTTTCAAAGGAGGGTGGGTGGGGATGGAGAAACCTATGCTAATGTTCTCTTGTTTTACTTTGCTTTCTCAGGCAGGTTTCTTCTTTCCTGATTTAATTTGAGTCTTGTTGGCATAAATCTAAATGAAACTCCATAGAGTCAGAGATCACACTATGAATCACTGGTTCTCATTTGGGGTTTCTAGTCTAAAAGAATCCAACAAAATCAAGCTTCAAACACAAATTTAGGTTGTATATATAGAAGTACAAATCTTGAGAAATATACAGAGGTTTAATTTGTTCTGTGTTATTTTTGAACTTCACCGGTTAAAATCACGCCTTAAAATTATGGGGAATCTTTAGATGTGATTGCTGCATGAATAATTTTTTTGTCAGATTTTAATCCCATATATTTTTAAGGTTTTGTTTTTATCTCTTCTTTAAAATTATATCCACACACAACATTAGATTCCCAGTGTTTTATATGGAGAAAATTTTAAGTTGGCATATTTTACCTTGTTTCTTAATTTAATGAACTAATTTTCGTGTTTGTTCATTTTATGTTTACTTATAGAATGAAACCTTAAGTGGTTTTTTTGACAGCAAAGGACAAACTGATTGATGGGATTTACCTTCTGTGAAATCAAACAATGGTTTAATCCTGGAGGGGAAACCTGTGATATATTATTACACATCTTAGTCCAAATACTTTTTTGTCATATGTTGAGAGATTTTCATGGTTGATATACTGAATTTTACAAAATATGTAGGTATAAATTACTTTAGAGGGGTTACATAAAAATACTGTAGAATTTGCACAGAAACTTAAAGACATGGTTTTTTACAAACGAAGTCACTGGAAGAGGTGAATATGTGCTGGAGAAATTGGATTTTGTGGACCAAACACAAATATACATACATAGGTGCATGCATACATATGTAACTTGCTCAGATAACCTGCATTTGCCCTGTTTAGTGAAAAACAAATGCTTGTATTCCAAACACATCCCAGACTGAAGTACTAAGGGTCTGCGGTCATTTTCAAAGCTAGGAGTGGACAAACAGTAGTGCACAGAATTAGCCTAAGCCCCCTGTTACTTTGTCTGGTCTTTGATTATGGCCTTTGGACACAGCAGCAATACCAATAAATAGCTATAATAAAGTAACAGATGCACTGATAATCATCTCGTTAAGCAAGATAAAACTTTTCATGAGAGCCAAGAGTAGTGTGTGTCTTCTGAAGCATACTATTTCAACCAGACATCACAAATGCAGCTTCCATGGGTCAGGAAAATTAAGAGATACAGAAAATGTGTCCCTGATATCAAGAGTCACAGAGTTCAAGGCTTTTGAATAATCAGTGCACTTAAAGAAAAAGATTAAAAATGCTCATCCACATTTGATCGTTTTTTTTTTTTTCCCTTTTCATTTCTCCTGGAAGGAAGAAGTAATTCTGAAACATACATCCTCTCCCACTCAGAATGGTTGGCAATAATATCTTGTTACTTTGATTCTTGAAATGAGATAATATTGCTTCATGAAGCTCTCATGGGACGTTTATAAAAATACTTCTTAATATGACTAAGCATACTAATTTCTTCCGTGCTTAGCATTGAACTCTTGCATTCTCATGTGGGAATAGAAACAGTTAGTAATGTGTACTGCTACTAAATGCCTTTTGCTTTTGTGAAAATATAGCAAATAAAGACAATTTATTGTAAAATTTTTAGTAAGGCTTATGATTTTGTTGTTGGAGGAAAATATAATTTTGATGACAGTTTTCTAGACAAGAAACGGTTTTCTAGACAAACTAACAGCTTTAAATTGGAAGAAGGGAAGTTTAGATTGAATACCAGATAGAAGTTATTTACTGTGAGGGTGGTGAGACACTGGAACAGGTTGCTCAGAGATGTTGTGGATGCCCCATCCCTGGGAGCGTTCAAGGCCAGGCTGGATGGAGCTTTAAGGCACCTGCTCTAGTAGGAGGTGTCCCTGCCCATGGCAGGGGGGTTGGAACTGGATGATCTAGGGGGGTTGGAACTGGATGATCTTTAAGGTCCCTTCCAACTCTAACAATTCTATGATTCTATGAAAGGTCTTTTTTAGTGAGGAAACATACAAAACTGGCATAAAGCATGCATTAAAGTATGTAAGGATCATGTGTCAGATTAACAGATATAGTCATTTAAAAAGAACTCATTTTCAGGTACCGCTAATCTTAAATCATGAGGAAGGAGACCTAAGAAAATTTTAGGTCAATGGAAAATACTACTTTTCTACTGTTGAAACTTGTTTGTCCCTAAAAGTGTGTGGAGACAAAGTTCCCATTGAAACTGAAGGAATTACTTCCCTGTGGTGAGATTAACAAACAAAAGTAATTAAAATATAAATGTGGCAAAATAGTTACCTGTGGACTTACCTTTAAGTATTTGCATGATTTTAATGACTTAAAGGTATTTCTTATACGACTAAAACTGAGCAGTAGAGGTAGGTTAAATCATCCTTATTAAAATATTTCGGGCTTTCTTTGGTTGAAAGTATTTTTATGGTTTTTTTTTTTAGTTATTATTGCTTCAGAATGTAGCATTGAGTAACTTTTGGCATGTATGTAAAGAGAAACAGGAAATTTCAAACCTAAATCAAGTAAATATTGCCTTATAAGCTGGAAAGTTTCTGCCATTTTTCATTAAGAATTTTGAGGGGCATAAGAGTTTCAAAAACCTTTTAAAATAATTTTTTTGGGGAAGGACCCAGGTAGTAATCACAAAGTTTTGTTAGGTAATAATCATCCAACAGACTGGCGATATTTGATAATGAAACATGAGAATTCAGATTTTCTCCATGTCCTGGTTTTATAAGAAAAAAAAAAATTGATTAGGTAAAAGCTGTATACTAAATCTAAACAGTGCAGAGCAAGGTGTTTTTGCTTGCTTTTGTCTCTGATTTTAAGCAGAAACCCTAGCATTTCAGAATTGTGAGGAGCCTTAAGCAGGCTGTATGGCTTGTGCCTGTAGTTCAATGCAATTTGCTGTATGAGGGTTGTAGCGGTTAGGGAGGGCAGCAGTCTGTAGCAGCCCACGGCTGAACCCAGCTAAAAGCATGAGTGTTTGCCAAATGCAAAACTGGCTCAGTTTACGAGTGAGAGGCATCTGACTGAAAGGCACGGAACTCTATCACTTTCTAGTTACCCTATGGAGCTTGGTCCCATGCAAGATTTGCCTACCGAAGTGATTTTTCACATGCTTACTCAATGCCTCCTGATATCTCATCTGACCTTATGCTTTCAAATGAACAACTTGCTTGTCAACTCCTGCAGCTGATTAAAAAAAGAATAAAGAATGAAAATATTGACAATAAAACTGCTGTAATGCTATGTACTGGCAAATATGTATGTATGAGGAAGAATCTCATCTTCAAATTTTGTAAATGAGTATGTGGAGTGTTAAAGACACATCTTGTGGATATGTTGTAAGATATGTCCAGAATGACTCTTCCTAGCGTATCACTCTGTTGCAAAAACTGCCTTCAGCTTCATGACAGTGCCATATCTGTGTCTCTTAGGGGATTTACAGACATAATCCCCATCAACTGCATCAAAAATAGCACCCAAGTATTTTTCTTGTCATAAGGTTTTAATTTACATATATGTAGGAATATAATATTTTTTCATAATTTAATTCCCAATTTAATGGTTTCTTTTTTATTTATGTTTATTGATATTAGTTTCAGCAAAACCAGAACCCCAAATTATTCCCCATATTGAATAAGAATAATTATGTAATATATTCCTTGATGAATAACATTAAGTAATATGTTATAGAATACCTACAAAGACTTTGTGATGGAGTGATGCAGAGTCACAGGATCAGAGGCTCGCTTGAAAGTTCCATCACTCATGTAGGCTGAAATTTAGAAGCTGCATTAAACCATCAACCAACATTTGAAAGAAAACATGCAGAAATTATTTTTCTTTCTGAGAGCTGGGAGAGCTTCAGAGCTTCAGTTTTGCATTTTTGTTCAGTGTTATATTGGTTTTGGTTACAGCTATAAGCAGAAAATGGCTTGAGAAACATATGTAGAAATATATATGTATATATATGTATATATGTAGGTATATACATACACAGACATGTAGAGGTGTGTGTATCTATGTATTTGTCAAGTTTCAGTTGATATTAGTGGAAAATTAGCCATTGTGCAGAGAAGGCCTCCATAAGTAAAATGTTCCTGCTACTTATTCAGAAACTAGAAATTGGCAGCACTTCAATAATTTTTGCCCTAAAACGGGTTCTTGCCAATGTCATCAAAGCACAGCAAAACCTGAAGACTGTTGGTTTGAAGTATACTTACCATGATGGCAATAAACAGGAAAAAAATTTATTTTTTCCATCTGTACAAGATAATTCCGTATTATAGCTGTCTTATCCGAAGCTGCAGACCAGGGCTTATGTTTATTTCAGCTTTTTTTTTTTTTTAAATTGGATTTTCCCTAGGAACTTGATCAGATATGCAACTTGTCTATTTTTCTTAATTTGTTATGAAAGAGGTGCATATTTTTGAAGTTCTGAATAATATTGCCATAGCTGTTGTTAATAATTTGTGCTTTTCTAGTACCGTTACTCTCCATCTGCTTTGGAACACGAAATGTAAATTGCAGTTAATATAAATCGCGGTACATCACTTCTCACTGTGTCCTGCAGTGTCAGTTATTTTCTATCCATACATAGGGTATATCTTCCTATACTTGTATTTTGTTAGTAATCTTTTTTCAATAATACAATTTTGTGACTTAATCTTTTATTTTAATATTACAAAAATACTAATATCTCCAGTGAAGTCTCTATATCTGTGAATTCCTATTTATTACAATAAAATAGCATTATGAAGCAGAAAAATGTTTTTATGATATGAAAAGTTGTTAGGGAGGTACTTCATAATTGGTAGTTATTTTTATTAATAAAAAGATTTTGTTGACTTGCTATAAAGACATTTTGACATGAAAAGTAATTTAGTGACAAAAATGTAATTTTGATTAAAATCAAGTTTTATCAGAAATTGCAAGGGGCAATTTCCTGACTGCACCAGGAACATTTTGTTTTTCAAAATGTACAAGCGTACTGTTTAACTGACTTTTGTTTAACCGACTTTTTTTTAACCTTTTCTACTCCTTTCAAATCTATTGTTCTCGGTGGAAAACAAGGAGATAGTAACAGAATGTAAGATAAGGTACTTACTAGCCAGACCTCCAGCAAATACTTTGCAGTCATTTTGAAGGCACAATGGTACTACAGGCTAAAGCTCCCTCTACTAAAAGTGGCATAAAATGCTGCATATTTCCTATAAACTAAGGCCAAATAACAACTTATTTGATCTGTGTTAGGTCCTGGGAAAGCACGGAAAGAAAAGGAATGTCAAACCACTAAGAAATGCTGTTGTCAGAAAAATATATTCCTACTGACATCATTAAGTCTGCAGAATTTGTTTTATAAGGGTACATACCTGTGTTTTATCAAATTTTTTTCCAAGAAATATATAAACAAAGAAAAACCTCAAATGTTAGAACTTGTTCTGAGAAAAAAACCAGCTATTTAAATATGCTGTTGCATTTTCAGCATAGCTGCTTGCTCTAAATTAGCAAATCCAAGAGTGTATATGATAATTCACTGTGGTAAGTATTCTTTTCATTACCTACTAGTTATCAGCTTCTAAGAGAAACTTTATTCTAAAATCAGAAAAAGTGCATTTATCCAGTTAATGAAATTTGTTTCAACTCTTAATGGAAATTTTTTTCACAATCATAAGTTTTGGTAAGGAACTATTGTCAATAATTAATTAAGTAGTTAATAGATTGATCAAAATACCTGACTCATTATCAGCCAAAAAATACATTTCATCAGCTAATGTTTTATTCGTATTTCTAAAAATATGTTCTTTTTTTCAAATAAATTCAAGAATGTTAGTATATATAAATAGTACAGGTATTCATGAACATATTTTTTTTTAAATGCAGTAAACACAAGGTGAATATAACTATTCATGGAAGCACAGTACCAGGAAAAGGAGGACTATTATTTTGGCTCCAGAATTGTTTCATTGGTTGTTCAGGCCAAATTTCGGTGTATTCGTGCCTCGGGTACCCTTCTGTAATACAGCTTTTATTTCTCATGTATGTTATTGTGAAATTAAGTCAGATCCACTTTCATATTGAATGTTATTGTGTAAATTGTAAGACTAGTATCATAAAAAATATTGAAGGAACTTTTAAGGCAAGCCACAATAATTTCCAACTGTGTACTGCAAGGTCATATGTTTGCTTCAATTTTTTGAATGCTAGAGTTATTTTGATTTTTTTTTTTTACAATAAATGCAAGTAATGAACATAAAGCACTCCTCCAGCTGTTCTTAGCAGTTAAATTTTGTGGTTGATAATGAAAATGGTTGTTGAGAGACAATAGAAAAGTGGCATGGGTGTATAGTCTTTAATATCCTTTTAATAAGGCAGTCACAGATCTAATCTTATTGCTGATTACATTTTGAAGGGTTTAGTCGGAGAACACTAGAAACAGGAATGGGCTGGGAACTCCTTAATGAAACGTTTCCTTAATCAGAATATCTCTTGAGTTGTGAAGACTAAAAGCCTCCCATCTGGGCGTCTGCTCAGGTGAAGGAGAGAATTTATGTTGACAAGAAACACTAATTATTGCACAGCCAAATGGCCAAGGCACTCTCTTGGGATGTTCACTCCCTACTATGTCCCTGTTGCAACATGTTTCTTTGGAGAATATTAACCATATCTCTGTGGACTACTTTAATCTCTCTCAGAAACATCCATTGGCATTTTATAGATCCCAGACAAAACCTGTCTGTTTAAGCTTACACTGGAAGTGGGAACAGGGGGTAAACCCAGATTTCAGGTCTGGGGGTCTCTCTCTGTCTTGCATGTCTCTAGGACTGTGCATGGAAAACTAATGAAAATTTTAAAATGCAAAATCAGGTACAGAATTCCTGGCCAGACCTAATAGGAATTTGCTTTTGCATAAAAGTTTGAAACCATTAAAGCACAAGGGAAACTGACGTGATCAGCAGGAAGCAATCAACTCCTTGAAAAGTGTTCATTTTGTAACTACACAGATATCCAGCTGGAATGTCCCTGATAATAATTAATTTCCCCCTACAGCACTGTTTTCATTCCCTTACTGGGAAGAGCACTACAAAGCCTGGCTCTGCTGTAGCGTCTGGGAACAAAGACAAGACACTCCCACTTCTTGCTACCTCTTTCTCAAAACTAAACTCAGGTGGAAATTTCACTCCCCATGTAGTGCTTTGATTAATGAGATGATATCAAGTCCAGGGCTAAAAACACTGTAGTGTTCATAAAATGTTCAGTTTACTGGAACTCTTTTCTCCTGACGATTAATACGAGTGTAATGGGCTGCCATTCCCAATTGTTTTGTCACATCTTTGCTACACAACCGGAGCCTACATTTGACCTGAGACTCACTTTAATTATTGAATTAAAACAATTTCATGCTTGATATGCCTTTTTTTCACCCCTGGGCTCTATATTTACCGGTCTGCTGTGATCTTTTTCCCTATCGGTGCAAGGAGAAATTAATGTATTTGCTTGTTGCTCATGCATTACTATCCATAACAATCCCAAATTAAATTTTACTTGAAGAAACATAGTCTTGCATCAAAACTTTTCCCTACAGCTCTATATATGTTTAAAATTAAGCAAGATGCCTTTCTTTTAACAGTTACAAGCGTACATCTCCTTTTCAGGATACTTGCATGCAAACTACTTGTTATATGTTTCAGCTTTTAGCTTTATGTGCATTTCTTGAAACCTGTGGCCCAGATTACTGAGGCAGATTAAATGTGATCCTGGTCCCTGACTTGTCCCTGAACATCACTGTGCTATAGCTTGTTCAAAGTAACAGCTGAAGTTTGGATTCCAGAGTATTATAATGCTCAGAATGTTTAGATATCCAGAATATTTAATTCTTCATTTAATGCAGATTCTTTATCATTAGGCCCACATTCAGGTATATCTGTGCAGCATTATAAAAAGGACATTATCATCTGCGGTGTCAGAGTTCCCCATCATCTGCAGAAAAAGAATCGGGGGCAGGTTTGTTAATTTCTTTTGAAAAGAAGACCACTGTTTTCTAAGTGGGGCAGGCTGAGATTTAGCACAGAGAAACTTTTGCTGATATGTGACAGTCCATCACAATCATCTCTTCCTTGCACTCTGCAACCTTTAAGCCACCTAAAGTAATCTCTTATCATGGTGATGAGCTTGCCTAAGTAGGCAGAAAAGATAAAGTCATACTTACGGAAAACTGAAAATGTGTGATTATAAAAGCATACAAATTAGCCATAAAAAATAAAGCATTGAATCAAAATCTCACTCGTATTTCTTCCCTTGTTCTCACTTACTTTCTTTTTCCCTGTTGCATTGTAATTGTTGTCTCATTTCATTCTCATCATTTTTTTCTTGCTAAGGAGAGGAGAAGTGATGACTACTGTTTCATCAGCTCACCTGAAAGAACATGCCAATAGCACAGCAATTAACCTATGGGAAAATGAAGAATTATTCAATAACATAATGATATGGGGGAAGTGGGATATGCTGCTTTCAATAACTGGTTGGATTTATGTGTAAACATCTTTTTAGAAAAAAACTCTTTGTCATCATGAAGCCCTTTAGCTCTCCATGTGTTGCATGAACCTGTCACCAGTAGGCCATATAGGGTAGTAGGGGTAGTGAGGGGATGGCATCCTTCCACTACCCTCTTTTCCATTTTGCAAATCACCGTTTTTTTATTCCCACCCAAAATTGTTCAGTGCGGTATGATCCCATTTTCTTACTAATTTCAGTGAAACCACAAATACCTTTTTAGCAAGAAAATGATTTAGTCTGTGAATTAGTTTGTGAAGGAAATAAAAGGGAAGAGATTTATTATGGTAGTCTCTTACTTAAATAGTTACCCCACAATCCTTTATTCTCCAAAATACCAAATTTAGACAGATTGAGTTGTGACTTTGAGAGATTTATGCTCATTTTCTTACTACTGGAATAATTTTGCAGGTGGAAATGTTCAGGGATACATGACCTCCTTTACAGCATTTACTCAGGGGAATATTTAATTTTTCACAGAAATTATCCCTTGGAGTTATATCTCATTGAACTTCCTCCAGGAAGAGGGATCGCACACTTGAGTAACAGTTGCCAAGTTTCGTTCTGTGTGTGTCTTGTGCTTGTTGAACTTAATACGAAGGAGACACACTACACTGTACCAATACCACTGAACTTTAGGTAGCCTTGTTGAAGCAGGAAATCCACATTTTGTATGTTCTTTCTTTCAGAGTACGTATTGAAAGTACATTTTAATAAACGGATATTATACAATAGGAGGTGCTTTCAGAGCTGACAAAGACCTTGGGAAAGTTAATGTTTTGCTATTATTAACTAATCAAGAAACTGTACTCCCTGTTCATTTTTCTATGCAATGAGCCATAATTCTTTTGTTGTTGGGGAACCTTTAATTTTTATGGAACATTAACTGATCATGTATTAAGAGGAATTTCAATGGAAGATCAGACAGAATCTGCATGCATAGTATATTAAGACTTTTACTTGCAATTATTTATTAAACTTTCCAGAATTTTCTTTATATCGTAGCAAGCCAACCATATTCTAGACACTTAGGATGATGACAAGATTATTCTATACCAGAAATGTTAAAAGGCTACTGTGTTATGCAGTGCTTGCATACCCACATAACTGTTGCATTTCCAACACATGGATTTTTCTGGTAAATATCAAGAGAAAATCCATGCAACTAAGAAATGAAACCAAGAAAATTCAAATCCAGCTGGAAAAAGGTTGCAGTAAGGATGAGAAAGTAGAAAGCAGTTTTGGGACAAAGCTGTCACATCTATTGATTCTATTTCAACTAAGAAAGCAAGAGTTTCTTTCCTGTCCCTATTAAAAATTTTTAGTTGAACAATTTTACGAAACTGCCTCAAATAGACTAAGCTTTTTCTCAGCTGTCATCTATTGCATTTTTTCCTTTTTTGAGCCAGGCCTGGTAAAGCATCATATTGAATCATCATTTTAAAGTTCTATGTTTGTAATAGGAAGTTGTAAATTCTATCTGTATACTGGTCCGCATTAGGAAGAGCCAGCAGGCTAAGGGAAAAGCTAATTGACCTCTGTTTGGCATGTCTGCAATATTCTGTCCAGTTCTGGGATAGAACAAATATCAGCAAACTGGTCAGAGTTTGGTGAAGGGACACTTATGGTTGGTTAGTGTGTGAGGCCACACAATGTGCAAGAGAGGCTGAAGGAATGAATTTTGCCTAACCTGGAGTACAGAAGCAAAAGAAGAGGTCAAATTGTAGTTTTCTACTATCTGGAGGAGGATTATAGAGGAGAAGCAGCCAGTTTCAGAGGTCCACAGAGAAGAGAAAAGAGGCAAGATTCACAAACTGTAGCAAACGAAACTCTCATTACATATAGCTGCCGCCCAGAGGCCACCTTTTGGAGATGAATCTCCCGAGAATGTATCCTCTTTCTCAACTGTGCTTTTGCAACTCTTCATTTTTATTCAACCGGAAAATGACTATCTGCCTGTTGTGGTTTTCAGTTGGGATAGAATTAACTTTTTTTCTGGCAACTGGTATATGTTACGGATTTAGAATGAGAAATACTTTTGATAGCACACTGGTGTTTTTAAGAGGCGATAGGCAGTCAAGGCCTTCTATTTTCCCATACCATATGACTTCATGCTCAGTATACAAAGATGGGGAAAGAAGAAGGAAGAAGGAGGCACATTTGGAGTGATGGTGTTTGTCTTCTTAAGTAATCATTACATGTGCTGGAGCCATGCTTTCTTGGAGATGGCTGAACACCAGCCTACAGATGGGAGGTGGTGAAGAGATTTCTTGTTCTGCTTTGCTTGCATGCTCAGCTTTTCTTCTACCTATTAAACTGCCTTTATCTCAACCCATAAGTTTTTTTTCTCACTTCTACTCTTCTGATTCTCTCTACCATCCAAACTGGGGGGAGCGCATTAGTAGCTGTGTGGTTCTAGCTGCTGACTGGGTTTGAATCATGACATAGACTCAAATTTTTCTGCAGCAGACCTGTGCACAGATGACTGCTATTGCCCCCTCACTTTTTGTGGAGAGGTGGGTAGCATCACTTTTTCTTTTTACTATAAACAAAATCTTGAATTTCTCATTGAAAGATAAAAGGTAATTCAATGCTCTATGTATTGTATATTGCCCACCTACAAGCAACTCATTTCAAATTTACAGTCCCTGTTACTTTTAGTTTCCCATAGTAACTGCAGATAGTATAGTAAAACTTCAGAGGTAAGGAATGGGATAGAATTCTTTGACAAGAACACCTGCTACTCTTACCCCCACCGCATACAGACTCAAGTACACAACCTTCGTCAGATTCTGGTGCCACAGCTCACAACTGCATGACAGGGAATTACAGGGGTGGGGAAGTGTGACGTGAATGACCTGTTCCATGCTTTGACCTTCATGAATCTACCACTGTGACTTCCTGTTCTCATGTAACCCCATTCTTTCACAATAATGTACACAGATATTTTGTGTTATCTCTGTGAAAAATCTAACTGGAATAAGTTATTAGTATTGCATATATTCATAAGTTATTCAGATATTAATGTGGAATTGCAGATATGTAAAATTAAACCCTTTAAAACAGATTGAAAATAACCCTCAATAAGTAGATAGATTGGCATGTCTATGTCACTAAACCAGATATTTATATTTTCACCAAGGTTTTCTCATTCACTTAAAATAATGAACAATGTTTTGCTGTATCTTTTGAATGTTCCTTTCTTTTGTATTACTTGTAAGATATCTTTTGCCCCATTTTTTTTTTTTTTTTAGGTTTCTGGCTTGTGAGTAGTTGAACTTATTTTTCCATTCTACATGGTTTTCAAGATTTTCTACTTAAAAAAAAGAAGTGTATCATTATTTTCTAAAAAAACCAAGAACTGGAAAGATGGAATGTTGAAGAGGAATGAGGACTTGATTCAGTTTGTACTCTTGTGAAATACCAACATATCTGAATCCAAATGAATGATCCCCATTCCTCAGGTGTCTTGCTCTCTCGTCTACCTAGATAAGCAACTTTGGAGCTTAAATCTTTTAGACACATGCAATCCTGTATACAAGCATACAAAATGTTAGTTCAAATATCCTGTTGACTGAGCTTAGTCAAGATCCGGAAACTGTTTCTCTACCTAAATCCCCTGATTCATTTGTCATGCTCTGAGCATGACCGCAGGAGCAGGTTGTTCACAGGATAAATTTCATGCCTCTTTTAACTTTTCCACAGCAGCACAGTACACTGATCCAACTGGTTGGAAACCAAGCTTCAACTCCTTTTCAGTGTCAAAGAATTTTGACCTGGCATTGCCCCTCCAACAAAACCCCCCCAACTCATGGGAACAAAAAAAGTGATTCTCTACCATGAATGGACATTGTGTCTGTCTACAGAAAATGTATGAAGTCTAATTCTGGACTAGTTATAAGGATTTGACAATAGAAAAACTGGGGACCACTTTCTCTTCTGTAGACTGTTTCTATATTTCATCCAACTCTGCTTTCATTTTAGGTGCTCAGGTGAACTTTGGATTCTCTTCTAAAGTTATAAGAAAGTCTGTACACCTGATGCAAACGTCAAGCTTTCCATCTAGTGACCTTGTAACCTAAAAACATATTCTAGCCCATGCTTTTTAAAGGGCCCAGCTCTGTCACTGCTTCTAGCTTCTAGCCATGAACCAGAAGGCCAGGGGACAGATGTTAATGCAGTCTAAGCTTCTCTGAACTCTCTCTTCCTTTATCCTTAACACATTTGAAATTGCCCTTTAATGCCCTTTATGCACATCGCCTGTATTTTGGGTTGTAACCTCATGCTAACGGTAGTAGTCAAAGATCAGTATCTTTTTCAAGGTTTTCTGCAAATCATATGTTCTGCAATTATAGATATCAATTGGGTTTCTTTGAAAAGAGAATACCTGCACAAAAAGCAATTTCTGCTTGTAACATTCTACATTGCACTAGATATTGTCAAAGATATTAGTGTCTAAGGAATGTTCTCCCTCGTTACCCCACATCTCAGCCTCGTAGTGCAATGAATTCACAATCCTATATTTATGACTTCAGACTCCTAACCATGGAAACAATCTGTAGTAGCACAAATTCAGTGCTGTGGTTTTACTTAAGATTAAACTGGTAAAGCAGACAACGACTGAAGAAAAAGATTGTTATTTCAGCAGAAGTAAATTGAAGAAAGAGAAATGAATATGTGAAAAGATAACAAAACCCAGTTCTAAATACTGGGAAATTATTAAGTCTTTCTTTTTCTTTAACCCATAAACATTAATGTACTTAATTTTAATTGCTTTGAGTAGCACCAAACCAGGGCTTATTTTAACAGCATTTCAAGGCATTGGCTGTAATGCCTTTCCATTCAAAAAGGAAGAAGAATGAAAAAAAAAAAGGTGAAAAAAAAGAGGTGTGTACTGGGGTGGAGGGAAAGCAAATCCTTGTATGAGGCCCTGTCACCTGGCCAAATTCTAGCTCTGTGTGCAGTTCATTAGCTTCAGAGCATATAGTGATACCAATACATCTGGTACATCTGCCCTGGAGGGAATGAGAAGTCAAGCTAGAAAGATGAGGGAGAAGAACGAGGCAGTTGGCTAGCCAGAGGTACAATTTTGTTTTTTGCAACTATTGGCAGAGAGTACATGGGATGTCCACCAGAAAGACTGGCTGAAGTTATCTCCTGTTTCCCACTCCTGACTATAAAAGAGAGACTGAGCTCTTCTGGAGCTGTAACTGTAACTTTCCATCTGGAAAAACAATACAAAACAAAACAAAACAAAACAAAAAAAAACAACCTCTGATGGGAACGGGAGGATTTCCACTGCTCTGAATGGAGCTTGAACTAAGACTCAGTGACTTAGAAGTCACTACATGCTGTGCTGGTGAATTTGCCAACACTCGCATTACATCTTGTTTGATCCCTACTCAAATTTCCTTATACACTGTCTGAAGAAGCTACCCTCAAATCTGGTCCAAACTTAGCAGCTGCAGTGGCTGGCTCCCAGCATTGAGATCCAATGGGCTGCAGTTGTCTGTACATGACTGCAGCCAGACTGCAGTAGCCTGTAAAAGCATTAGCCACAGCAGGAAATGTTTCCTCTGCTTCCCTTCCTGCCAGAAGATTTGGATGTGGCAACAAGCTGGGGAGGGGAATGCTGCATACAGCTCCCTCCTCCTGTCTCTTTTCCTCCCCTCAACTTAAATCCTGCAGAAAAGGTGTCCTTTCTTTCTCAAGAGTATTCACAGGCATTCAGACAGGCAGCCACTGATAAATACGACAGCAGAATGATATTGCCAAGCCATCCATGGGCAGGACATGCATCTCCGTACTCCCTTTGCATGTTCTCAGGGCCAAAACTTTACTTTGTCTTTGAGGATGTCCTGAGGTAATTGCTAAGGAAGTTAATTGCAGCTTGGGATGGATGGAAGAATCTCATTTTTATATCTTCATTTTTTGGAATATCATTTTTCTAAACTGTGCAATGAGTCACATTAGTATAGACATTTTGAGAAAATATTCTTAATGTATAAAATACCTTTTTCACACACTCCTTCAGTCATGCTCAAGATTATGAACTTGGTAGTTTTCCAAGATTTGGGCAACTGTGGGAAGAGCCTATATTTGGTCAAAGCTAATTGTGACTTTTAAATCTTTGTACAGACTTGGTATTTTGGGGAAGACTTGGTCAGAAAGCTTGTCACACCTACCGTTATGCATACCCCTGTGATCATCAAGTGCTATCAGAATATTTCAAACTAAAATAGAAAGAAGTTCACATAACGATGAACAATTCCTGTTTAAGTCATTATTAGGGGATTACCTAACCCCTTACAACTCTGTTGATTCCACCTTGATGAAATCCTTGATTACTATCATGCTGCAAAGGCTGCCTGTAGCCTACATGCTTTTGATTATAGTGATATTATGAAAACCGTATGAGTTAACACCAAGCAGGGAGTAAGAAATTATTGCTGCCAGAAATTTATCTCAGGCACTGAAGGAAAATAAAACATTATTTTCCCCTTGAAGCAACACTTCCTTTTGTCTTCATATGCTTTCTATACTGTGATTATTCATTGTGTAAATACAAGTGCAAGACGTGCTACATAAAGTATATTACACTTGCTAAACCTTAAGCCACGTTGTTACATCCTTGAAACACTGCAGCATAGACTGAAAGATACTTCTCCAACAACTCTCATTATTCATGGATCATTGACATGATAGACCCTAATGGCTCCCTTAAAGCCATTACAGTGTGCTATATAAATGTGAGCCCTTAATCCATGGATCATTGGCATGATAGAATGCAACATTCTTTCAAAACCTTTACAGTCTATCAAGTGAATGCATACTATTAGGGATCTTTAATTTGTGGATTATTGCCACAATTGATCATTACACTTCCTTTGGGGCTGCTATGGTCTATCCTATTAATGTATATTCAGTGAGTGCTAATTGGTAAATTATTGATACAAGTCTTTTAATCTGCTTTGTCAAAATAGAACTCCTCACACATTTGAGGGATCTCTGTCTTACAGGTTCTTCTAGAGTCTTTTATTCATTCATTCAATGACTTGCATTTGAATGTCTTTCTTTTTTTTTGCATTATCAATTGCTTATGTAAACAAATTCACGTGTTCAAAATGGCATTTTAGATTAATTCTAGTAAAATGGGTTTTCAGCTTTCACTTCTATTATTTGTGATATCAGGCACAAAATGACATAGGCAAAAATATGTGTTCTAGCTTGAAAGTGTGGCCCTATACTCTGTGAACATAGATACTATTATATTTTGAGTGGCAGAGATGGTAAAAACATTCATGGAGAAAACACATTGCACTTCTTTTACACATACCAGTAATAAATACTTTCAAACAGACTTTCTCACACAATTTCCGCTATTAAAATTCCTAAAGTTATCAGCCCAGACCCTATGGATTTGTAGTCTTAAGATTAACCTTTTAATGTTTAACTATTAGAAAAGTTCTTATTATAACCTGGTGGCATTCAGCTATTTCTGGCCTGTAAGTAATAAAATGGCTAAATCTCACCTAATAAACCCCCATAGCTTACATTCTTGCCTATTCCTGGTAGTATTGTAGTGATAGGTGGTTGGGGTGGGAAACTGATGGACTGAAGAATGGCTCAGAGCACCACATCTCCCAGGCTGCTAGGTTGCAAAAGGACTGAATCCAAGGCTCTTATGTTGCTCGGATTCCCAGCTGGGACATAACTGCAGTGAGCAGGCTGCTTACCTCCTGGTGAAAACCTGCCTTTCAGTTTCAGCAAATTAACATTTCCCAACAACAACAAAGAAATCTACTTTGCTAGAAATTTCCTAATCACCTGAATTTCCTCTTGCTGAGTTCACCTCGACCATGGTTTAGATAGATTCTTGGATGGGCCGAATAGGCATACATCTTGCACTGATGCAGTGACTGCAGAATCTCAGTTTTCATTAAGATTTTCTTTTTCATCCTTAGTGGTTGCTAAGAAAAATTTGGAATGTGAACTGAATGCAGCGGCTTTACTTACAGCTGCTTGGAGACACGAAAGAAGAGCAGCAGATGGTAAAGCAGCAGTGGTTGCTAGAGCACAAAGCCAGCAAGAAAGCCACTTGCTCCCACACCTGCAGAAACAGGCACAGTTCTAATTTTTTAGGGGTGAGGTGTGTGTGAAAGGCTGGTTAAGAGGAGAAATCTGCATGGGGAATGGGCATGGGAAGTGAGAAGAGATGGCCATGGCAACAACAGCAGGGAGTAGGATCAGGAGCAAAGTTTACTCACCCTTTCCTGCCTCATCACCTGTCTCAGAGATTCTGACATTTGCTGCAATCAGCTAGGGTATGCGGTTTCCTATCTGAGAAGTTCTTATCTAGTCTAAAACTGCTGATCTTGGGGTTTTTTAAAGAGATAACTTCCATTGTAGCTAAGACTTCTGATTGTGTAAAGCCTGCATCCTTTCACAATGAAGGATTGCCATATAAACTCTGCTGCAGCATAGTGTAAGATATGTGAATTCCCTTAGTCCTTTTTTAAGCTTTCTATGAACAAAAAGATAGTAAAATCAATTTAAACCAGAGAGGTCCAATAAATACAGGAGAAGGGGGGAAGAAGGCATCTCAGCTGAGTGCATATGTGGTATTTCAGCTAAGAATATGTGTTTTTGGAAACTGTGACAGCCTCTCAGTAGGACAGCAGTAGGTAGTTTAGGATCCAGATCTGACTTATGTTAAAATGATCACAATCTGATGCAGATAACCTCAGCAAGTTATTTTATTTGCCTTCCCTCTGTGCTTTCAGAAGAGAAAATCTTAAATTTCCATTGATTTTAAGGAACGTAAACAAATTATTTTAACTAATGTGCTACTATTTGCCTCACAGCGGTGCTCAGTGTAACTCCACAAAATTACTTTCCAGGGCTCAGTTCTTCATTGCAATTGCTCTGAAGGCAAATCTGTAGTGAGAGGTTCCCACCACAGCATTTTTCTGACTGCTGATTGCTGCCTGCTCAGACATACTTGTTCAACTGTTTGAGTATCTGTGTGCTAAAGCAGACTGGTGAAATGACCTTTGGTGTGCACAGTAGTTGTTTCTTGAACCCAGCTGTTCTCACCGGTCCCATTTAGAGAACAACCGGTGTGGTGCAGTATGGGAAGATAATGCATAGTTGGAGGTCAGCTTGCTTCTGCAAGGCTAGGACAAGGACCTATAAAATGATTTTGCTGGGCGACAGCTAATAATGTTGGGTATTATATGGAGGTTGTGCCCATATTAGTGGTGTTAGAATGATGCATTTCAGCTGTGTTTTGTGTATTCTTGCAGAAGCATTTTTTGTATGTGTGTGTGTGAACAAGGATGATGAAAAATGCCCTACTGGCTTTTTCAGAAATAAAAACAAACGTGGAAATAATGTAAGACGATTGTATTTGTTTTCCTTCTGATGGCCTTTAGGAAATGTCTGTGAATGAAAAATGTAACAAAGATCAATATTTAAAACAACTTGGAATTTCCTTTTAAATTATAGCAGTGCTGCTGGCTGTTGCTACATTAACTGCTCTCATGAAGTTTGCTTAATGATATCTTGTTAGTGATGGAAGATAATGAGATGATAAGGGCAAAATTCATTGACCTTTCAAAGCTTTTGATTCACTAAATGACACTGTTAGATAAGCTAATTAAATTTTGCTTTTTCTGCTGGAATGATGTCTTGGTTCTGATCTTATTTGATTAAGAGGAAAAGTCAGTGGCTGTTTTAGGCTATCATTCTGATTTATTACTATTACTATTGAAAGGGGCCTTAGGGCTCAAGAACTGATTTACTTCTTTTTATTTAGTCCTAAATGATCTCTGAGATATTTGTGATAAGACCTAAATTCGCTTAACATGTGTTTGACAATACCATTTTGTCCAACAGTTCTGTAATATCTCTGCCTCAATATACTTGCTTCCAAAATCACTGTAATGAAAGCATTTGAAAAGATAAACTTGAGATAATCATAAAAGACTGACTTCATCTCAGTTTCCCAGGAGACTTGTCAAGGGGAAAGAGATACTCAGCTATCAGTAAGGCTGTAATAAGTTATCAAAGAATAACATGTTTAGTCAGAATATTTTACTCATGGCATTCACATACAAATGCTCCGAGATAAAAATGTGCAGGCCTCCAGTTCTGCAAAACTCTTAGTCATGCTTTTACTTCTAGGCATTTGAGCAGTTTAAATTTTATGTCCTTTAGCCTATCATTGGGAATCCAATTGGGTTTGATGAGACTTCTCATGCTCTTTAACTCAGCATATGTTTCTGAATCATACTCATAATTCACAAGAAGAAAAGTAAACGATATAAACTGCTAAAGCTACTGAATAAAATGCTGACAAGCATGAAGTCTGCTACCAGGTTCATGTGCAATATAAAACATTATTGATTTCATATGGCTAGCTACTTTATGATAAGTATTATTTAGTTAACTTACATATCACTATTTTTAGTCCGGTTATTTTATAAAGTACAATACATCAGACTGTGTAAAATATTTTACAAAACTAAGTATATTACATCCATTCATTTGTATTCATGTGTCAAACTTTCAAACTTTTAATCTCACTAAAAACTGATACCAGGACTCACAGTCCATTTTTCTCAAAATTCTGTTGACACCTATTATTAATACATCTTGTCTTAATTTGTATCAGTTTAGTTTAAGCGGATTTTTTTTCCCTCCACTACTTCAACTGAGGTGCTGCCAGAATGACTGAGCTCTAGCTGGTCAGGCAATTCCAGAGACATTGGTGCTGCATTAGTATTCTTCTACTCTGGAATTTCCTGGGCTCATTATTAAAAATGACGCCCCATAAACCATCAGGGTTTCTGGAAGACCACATGAAACTCAGCTTAGGTGACAAGTGCCAGCATTTCCAGACTTTCTACTGCAAAATTAGAATTCAGAGCCTGGAAGTTTTGCAATGAATTTTGGTCTCCGTAGCTCCAGCCAGCCCATGGGCACTGCAATTCTACTTGTCTGATTTTGAGACAGACAATATAGGAGTCTACCTTATTAACCCCATCCAGAGCTGGGGACGATGCAATATCAACTAAGGTGCTGGGCAGTCGATAATGGTAAATACAGGACTCTGCATGTACCTTTCAGTTGCCATTTCTGCAAATAAAGTTTGCCTGCAAAATTACAAAAGAACAGAAAGCCACCAAAATCCACTGGAGCCACAGAAGTGTAGGAGAGGGATATAGACAGTGAGAGAGGCTTACGAGTACACATAAGACACAGTAGCATTTTGCAGTAGATCAGCAGACTCCTGTAGTGAAGGTAGGAGAAACTGATTTACATGCAAAATCAGAGAAGACAAACCAATGCAGAAAGACTGTGTTGTGGAGGAAAGCAAAGTGGAGGCTCATGATTCCTTCAAGAAGGAGAACTTCATAGTTGCACAGACTGACTAGAGAAAAGAGACAGAGGAGCTCGAGCAGATTTTATTATTTTGATCTTGCTTGTGAACTTTAAGTTATTGTATACAAAGAAGCGTATTGTACCAAGAAGCTTCAAATAAAATATACTGTGATATGTTCAGGTCTGTTTGCTTATATTGTTCATGTACTTCAGGAAAAATTAAGCTATAAATTCAAAGTTATCTCTCATTGACAGCAACCCGGGAAAGTTGCATTTAAGCAGTCAGAAATCTGACTTGTTTATCCTATTGGTAAAATTCTAAATAACTAGAAGACTGGTTTCCATACTTAAAAAGTGAAAATAATCAAAGAGTAAGAAAGGTTATGCAAGTAATGTGAAAGTAGGAGAAGACTCTGAGTTGAAGCAATTGGTACTGAGGAATGGATGTTCTTGTAATACATATTTAAGAGGTTTTTCTTCTTTGGACTAGCTCTAGTGTGACTACAGACTGACCAAATGGAAGCTGTTAAGTGAGCTCTTGAAGTACCACTTCTAGATTAGTTTCATCTGGTAGCAATATGGTTCATGTACCCTAATGGAGCCCTCAACACAGGAAGGACATGGACCTGTTGGAAAGGGTCCAGCAGAGGGCTATTAAAATAATCAGAGGCCTGGAGCACCTCTCCTATGAAGACAGGCTGAGAGAGTTGGGATTGTTCAGCCTGGAGAAGAGAAGGCTCCGGGAGACCTTATTGCAGCCTTCCAGTTTCTGAAGGGAGCCTACTGAAGAAATGGGGAGGGACATTTTATCAGGGAGTGTAGTGATAGGATGAGAGGTAATGGTTTTAAATTGAAAGAGGGGAGATTTGGATTGGATACTAGGAAAAAATTCTTTACTATGAGGGAGGTGAAACACTGGAACAAGTTGCCTAAAGAAGCTGTGGAAGCCCCATTCCTTGAAGTGTGCAAGGCCAGGCTAGATGGGGCTTTGAGCAACCTGGTCTAGGGGGAGGTGTCGCTGCCCATGGCAGGGAGGTTGTAACTCTAACCATTCTAGGATTCTAATATAGTCCCACAGTGCAAACTGAAGAAAAAGAAGTGAGGATGACTGGCAAATTTTCTTCAGAAACATGATTTGTATTAAAACAACAGTCCCAAACCATCTAGAATGTCTACACAGGGGAATGCTGAAAGCTTTTCAGGTACAGGGCTTGAAATACATGGTGAATTTAGCAATGGATCCCTGTGACCAATCTCATCTGAAATAAATTATTGTATTTCATAATTTCAATTGTGAACCAGTGTCAGTGATTTCAGATGATTTGGATTCTGCCTCTATAAGCTGCACTTAAGTGTGATGATTGCTCCAGAAGACACTTTTCACATCAAGAAAGGGATATTTTAAGAACTTTATGGTCTAGAGAATTTTTTGGTTTGCTTTTGAAAACACAAACATGTAAATAAGGTCCTTCTAAAAGATCTTTTGGAAACTATAGGTGAATAAATAAAGTTTTACGATCAGAGTTTAAATAAATAATGAGGCTGTGATAGATTATAGAGTGCAGAACATTGTTACAAAGCTACTTTGATGGGTAAAGACGATTGTTTTGGGAGTCAGACAGGGAAAAAATTACCATTGTTCCTGTTAATTTAGTTGATCTATACTTACTATTTTCTGGTTCCTCACCGTAGGAAAACACATTTATGTCTATATTATTGAGCTAGTATGAGGTAACATTTGCATGTTCTGGAATTTGAATGTATATATATTTAAGTTTTTTGAATGACCTTTGGCATTGTTGTGACCCATGCCAATCAGTATTCTCTTCAACAAATCTCCGACAAAGGTTTGGAGTTGTTACAAGACAGAGGCCTAATGTGCCTGATGGCACATTCCCAGTGTGGAGACACTGTTTTGGAGAGCAAGTAGTTTAATAGCAAGATGCATCTGTTCTGCTCCACTTGGTCTCATCATGAGACTGAAGTCCAGTGTGTACTCAATTTACAGCCCTATGGACAGAGGTATGGAGGACATTACAGCTTAAATGCAGTACCTTTTCTACATAACATACATGACCTTGAAGCAAATTCTGTGTATCACTCTTCTAAGATGCCATTGTGCTTATTATAGTGTAGCATAGTCCAGCGTTATGAACTACAGTGTCCAAAACTGTAGACAGCTAGAGCTGTCTGTTCCTCTTTCACATGTTCAAGAATGTGAACACTGCGCCATGCAGTGCTAAATGGCATGGCTACTGAAATACAATACTGAGCTGCTCAGACAAAAAATGTTACAAGCCTACAGGGTAAGAGGAAATACTGCTTTACAGTTCAACCAGTTACAAACTGTATCGCTTAAACACAGAACACTAGTTTTGAAGAATTTGAACAAATTAATGTATAGTGCTGCAAACTCTCTATGCCCAGAATTCCTATCGGCTTCCCAGAGAGACCAGTATGTGGCAGATTTATAGAAATAGTTTGTAAGCAGTTTGATCGTTCAATAAGTAAAACTGTGCAAGGCACATTTTTTTATATAAAGTCATGTCTGTTTTATTTTCCAAACTTCTCTTTTCCTGTTTCCAATTTCATTTCTCAGTCATGCAGAACAATGTGGTGTAACCCAAAAAGGAGACTGAGTAAAATGAAAAAGGGCAGCATACACTGTAGCATGCAAAATGCAGCCTGACAGTGGTGCTGAATGCTAATGAGCAATTATTTGGTCTCACCCCAATCAGTCTTGATCAGATAATTAAGTCAGGGGCTGACCATATGACCTGTATTTCGGGAGGCAATTGCTGCATAATATTTTTTTTTCAATGTGTGAACAGGTGGTTCACAAAATGCATTAATTTTTAACAAAATAAATTCCTTACATATCAGTTTTTCAAAAACTTAACAGCATAATGTGCACTTACAAAAATCTATAAATGCATGTAAATAATATTTTGAAGCCAAACAGCCTTTCTTCAAGATCACTGCCCATGTAGAAGTCTGTTTTATTAGTTTTTAAGCACAGTAGAATTACAAAACAGTTACTTAGAACCTCCAGGTTCTCTTAAATTCCCACCACTAAGCATCTGTTTATTAACTACAGTGCTATTCAAACAAAAAATTTGATCTGCAACTTCACCTTGATTAACTCTCAAAATGTAGATTCTTCCTATATGCAGAAAAGTAGATGAGTAATGCACTGTGTATTACTTTAAATATTAGATTTTGTGCTCTTTTATCTTTTTCCTGCTTTGAAACTTTCTTTAAATTCCTTTGAGACAATGACGGATAAGAAATACTGGAGAGAGAAGATCTCATTTCCTTTGAATACGTACATAAATATTTTCACTTCATGAATATAGGCAAATGTAGAATAAAGGAAAATGTAGTCTCTGAGGAAATCACATTGCTTCTATGAGGAAATCACACATATATGCCACCTGAAGATCTGAATTGCTGAGTGCTGTCTTGAAAAAACAAAGATGGTATGTGGTGTTACTTGCAAAACTTGATATTTTAAGTCTCATATCTTGGATACTAGTTCAATCTATGAAGAAGGTCAAGGTATCATTTCCTCCCGCTTCTTGGATAGCTACAGATTCAGGAGGTAAGTCAGAAAAAGAAAAAAAAAAAGATTTATTTGAGCACCCTTGATATGAATAAATAAATATTTATATGTAGTATTTGGACCAAGCAGACTTGGAATCAAGGTTATGAAGCCAATATCCTGTCTCAAACTTTCCAGTTTCTTGTGCTAAAGGAAAAAATGTAAGAACAGGTGTAGAGTGATTCTTTTCCCCTTAAAACCTCCCAGGTTCCTGGAACTTGCTGAGGCAGATTACATTTCATTCATTGTGTTTAACAGCTACTGATGAACCTAATATCCATAACCTTTCCTTCTTATTAAATCTACTTAAGTATGTTTGGCTGACATCAACATAGATTATATTTTTTCCTGAGGCAGCAAGTTATTGGTGTGTGAAGCAAAACTGCATACCTCTATAAACTGTGGGGCCTGGAAAGCGGGTATCTGCACCCAAGTGTCATGTGTTAGTTGTGTAGGCAAGGAGATAGGGAAAATACTCTCTAGTAGGTCTGGCTAATGGCAAGCATAAGATATGGGGTGTCCTGTGGATTGCACTAAATCTGCATGTTAAAGAGAGCCTTTGTGTTACAAAGTATATTGTACAGCTTAAGGAAGAAGTTGGGGTTTTTTTTTTATTGACAGTTTGTCAGCAGTGGCTTTGGATGTTCACTTTTATAATAAGGATTTCAATTGTTTAGTTATTGTCACCAATAGACCGACATCTACCCCATGTTTATATGTTGACATTTCTTTAAAGCAGAAAAGGTGATGTTTTGAGACATTCCAATCTCAGAAGGAGGTTCTTCTACATTTTTGGGGGTGAGTCAGACATTTGATAATTTTAGTTAAGAGGTACTTATGTGCTGTTAACCTGTGGAGTTTGCTAGTGCTTGCTTGAGCCAAGGAAATTTGTGTGACAGGAGGCAGGATAGTTAGGAAATTATTTTTTTTTCTCTCTAGCATTTTTAGAAATGTCAAAGACATTTTCTGAATGTGAAAGTGTTCAGGAATCTTGTAAAACCACACAGACGGAATGACAGTTGACAAAGTAAAACTTGTTTTTTTCTGCGTTCCTTTTTCAGGGTACAAACACATATCTGCTTGTTATCCCTTCCTAAGACTGATTGTTAGAGAGACCTACATCTAGTAAACTGTGGAATGTGTGGACCCAATCATGCTAAGGAAAGTGGTTATATGAGAAAACTGGAGTCAGCTGCATTTGTAAAGTACTATAGGTAGCAGAATGACCTCCTTTAATGTGCTAAGGAGCTGAAAATAGAAGAGAGTACACACAGGTAGGATTGTGAGAGGCTAAGCATAGTGGGAGAGTATAGAAAGAAATGCTGACACGCTGAATATAGTTCAAGAGTATTGCAGTAAACTCTTTCAAGGACAAGCTATTCTTTCTTTACCGCAGAGACATTTTTC
Source organism: Nycticryphes semicollaris (assembly GCA_013400055.1). Taxonomy (NCBI): domain Eukaryota; kingdom Metazoa; phylum Chordata; class Aves; order Charadriiformes; family Rostratulidae; genus Nycticryphes; species Nycticryphes semicollaris. Next base: position 54,580 of record VXBJ01001856.1, on the reverse strand, counting down.
AATAAGTATTTCGAGTTTTCTCATTTTAGTGGTTAAAGATGGAATGGATGGACCCTGCAGTTGGCAGAAGGGATGGTGTTAATTAAAACATTTGTTACCACTTGCTTTTCTGTATCACAAAGAAAATTGTTGCTTACCTTGACAACTATTTTTCAGATGCTCAGAGATAATGAATCTAATTTATAAAGCATCTGCTGATGACTTTAAGAAAGGATTTAGGATGTCCAACAACCTCCTTCAGTTTGCTTAACGGAGAGTATAGAGCAGCAGTTCATTTTCCAGAGTCACTAGGAAACAAGGCTTCCCAATAGCTTTTGGTGGAGGAGGACTGAGATAGCTTTTCAGGATGTGTTTGTGTTTGTCTACATTCTGACTCTTGTAATTACCATTTTAAAGCTTTCCTTTGACAAATAAATCCACTAAAACTTAGGGGTAAACCGCTTGGCTCAGAAAACTGTAGTTAAATTAATCTAGAACTGAGGCATACATGCGTCTTTATGTGTCTTCCCTTGGAACATGCCTACAAAGATATTCGCAAATGAAAAAGATTGCACATGGCAATACAATATGAATTTCATTTTATTTTGCTGCAGATGGCACTGATTACCAGGTGGATTGGGGTATGAAATTTGTTGATGCACAGATATGATGTTTTGTGGCCTGAAAAAGGTCAGCTAGCCAATGAAGAAGTCCTTAACTTGTCTTGCAAAAACCATATACCAATGCCTATTCCTGCCAAAGCTAATTGCCCTGTGTTGTAAAATAAGGAAGTAAGGGGAGAGGATGGGAAGAAATTAGGATTCTTTCCTGGCAATATGATGGAGTCAGAAGAATTTCCATAGGTTACATATAGGTGGTTGATATCAAGCTGTTCTAAACTGTTCTCAACGAACTGTCACAGAGCTTAGTAGTTTACACTGAGCAGCCTTACTTGCTGGTTGAAACCACGTATCAGTTTCTGGTTAACCACTGTCTTCCTAATTATGTAATTCAGTTTATTCATCCTTTCCTTGCATCTTTTTGATTCTGTTGATGTCCAAGGATCATAATGTTTCAGAATTTTTTGTAGGTGATGGCAATGGAGAACCCTTTTGGTGGACCCTTTCCAGAACCTAATGAGGATCATGTGTTACTAATAGAATGAGTTTCAAATATGATACATAGTATCCAAATAACTGACTAAAACCCCACAAACTGTAGAATTACATACAAAGGAGGAATAAAACACTGAGAAGTAGTGTATGTAGAGTGACTTCATCCTGACATTGCAAGGCATACAATATGATTGATGGTAGTAGCTCTCAATGGTGGGACATAACATGAAGGTGGGACATAACATGAAGGTGGGCTTTCCTTCATAAGTTTTGTGTAGCCTGTCTTCAGGGCCTTTGTACCTTCTCTCCAACCAGCACCAAAATCAGAGTTCAGAGCACTGTAGAGGGCTTGGCAGGGTTCTGGGCTTGCTGCTGGCCAGTTTAGGCTGTCACTTGGACAGAATGACAAATGTATGATGAATAGCAGATCTGGTCCATAGCTGGTGGTTTCAGGCCCAGGCCAAATTGTTCCATTTGGAGTTAGAGAGCTTTTACAGAAATTTCTTCTTTTTGAAATATTTCAGCAATATATTTTTATGATACCTAGAGAGATGCTGTCTGAAATCTGGAAATGTGGGAGGGTCTTCAAGAAGAGGGAAAAAAAATGTCTGAATACAGAGAATAGTCATAATGAATCACTCTGGTTTTGTGTTTTCATAAGTTTTCTCTAGTTACTTAGGCTATTTCACAGAAGTAGCAATTAGGTAAGTATGAGAAATGATAAATTAGAGCTCAGCTTTTATAGCCTAAAGTGTGCAATCCAGTTCCTAGGCTCTTTGAAAGAATTCTGGTCATGCTTTCCTCTGTATTTTGCATTTGAATACCACATATGCTATAACTCTGTCTCCACCATTGTTCTACAGGCAGAGGCTTTATGATTAGTCTCCCAAACCTGTGACTCAAAGTGCTTCATTTGCTTGCTGTATTAGAATTATTAAGTCATGGGCTTGAAGTTTGCAACTGGTAAATCAGTACATTCAATAAAGTTGGTTTTATAATCAGTATCTATATATTAAAGATAAGATATGAAACACAAGTAAGCAAATATTGTCATTGTTATGTACATCCCATTTTGATATACACCATGGAATTACAACCGATATTTTTTCTATACCTTTCACTCAGAGAAATACCTTATCCCAGTTTAGAGGATGGACTACAAATAAAAGGCTTATCAATTTACTAATAACCTGAACTTCCATAACTTTAATGATTCAAAATATTTGATCTCTGATGATAAAGGGTTTGTAGACTTCAATTCAGAGTCCCAGTACTGAGCCTTACTGATCACAGCCATTTTTAAGATGCTATTGTAGGAATGAAAAAGATATTTACTACTAAATGAATATACATTAGTTTGTTGAAATTGAAAATTCCTGTGTGTCAAGTTCTAACTTAAGAAATCAACCAATTCACACTTTGAATATTGGCATAATACTTCTGTGGAAGAGTCTGGTGGTTACAAGGCAATGAAGCATGAGACCTCTGCCTCCCTCATACTCAGCACTAGTAGACATCTAACTTTCCCCCGTCTTGGATGAACTGTTAGTCTCCAAATGACTAGTCCTGGAGGTCTTTCTCTTCCACTCCATCCCCTTAGGATATCCTTTACTGATTCATTGGACAAGAAGAACCATTATTCACCCATCTCTGCTCATGCCACTTTTGTATTGCACTCAGTATCATGCTCTGAAAGTGAAAAATCTTTTAGCAATCGTAGACTTCAAGAGGTGGAATAACTATCAAGATCCTTGAGAAGCTGCTTCATGTTTTTATCCTGTTAACATTATTTGCTTTGTTTTCATTTGGAATTTTTCTCTTTTGAGATTCTTGTCAGTACATCTTGGAAGAACTTCCATCTACTAAAGTATATATTAGATCAGGCTATAAATAAACAAAATGAAGGACATCTTCTGGAATGTAACCTCACTTTCATGTAAGTCGTATCAACTTAAAGGTATAATTCTTATGATGTTACAAGCTTCTAAATAAATAAAAATTACAGTCCAGTGTTACTATAGGTTAAAAAATATATTTTTAGGTAAATATTATAAACACAAGATATAAGATTAAAATATTTTAACCATTAAACAGCAGATTCCTAAAAGAAACAAAAAAAACCAAAAAGACTAAACATCTTGAACATTTTTGCTTGAAATGTTTATTTCACAGACTTGACTGTTTTTAGCAAGGAATGAATGTGTTCTAAATGTCCATTCAAATTCTTTGTTGTATTTTTAATTATATTCCATATTTGCTTGCTGTCCTGACAAATGACAAATTATATAGTGATAATGTAGTTAGATTCACACAGAATGATAAAAAAGACAAAAAAAAAGTTTTTTAACCTTAAAAAATATACCAGTGAAGTCAAAAATGCTAATAATATACTAGGACTTAATTAAGTTTATGAGCAACATAAAATGAAAAGCCCAAATAAACATTGCCCAAATTCTCAGATCTCTTTGAAACAATGGAAGAAGCAGTGCAATGCTTCTCAAGGAAGACTGGAGAAGCACTGATGAAAAAGCCAGTACCCCCTTGACATTGGAGCCCACGTAACTACGAAGTGTGTTTGCAACCATGTGTTAGGAAGCTAGGTCTACATTACGAAATAGTTTTTCTATGACAGCTTCTGCTTACTCAGACCAGAGAATCTGTTAAACACCTTCCCTTCTCTCTGGGATGAGAATGTAAAGAGGGAATGGCCTTAAAATCCCACAGGTGAGGCATAGCTACAAAGTAGCTTATGATGAATCAATGAAGAAATGATGTCTCCTTCATCCAGACCTTTCCCACCATTGTGACTGCTTTACATATGACTGTTTGCCCAAAGCAGTCTGAATCTGACATGGTACTGCAGATGTCCACAGCAACATCTCTCTGTGCTTCTCTTCACATGCCTTGATGAGTGGTCAGCTAAAAAGAGATGTTGCCAGGAGTCCACTCACTTCTGAAATCAAACCTGTAGATGAGCTTTTAAGAGAGCTGGCAAGTGCATTTTACAATAATTATTAAGTTTACATGTTCTAGTCTGCATGAAGGTATTGTTATAAACCATTCTGAGATTGAAGGAGGAAAAAAAAGATGATTTTTTTCTAGAAATATTTCAATAGTTATTTAGTTTTCTGTGGCCTTCCCATACACAGCTCTGGGACATCAATTTATGGTGTGAATATGTCTGCAGGTGTATAGTTCTAACTAAAAGAAATCCACACAAATAAATAAATAAATAAATAAATTTTCAAAATCATCTTTGCTCAGAGGGCATGAGACTTATTTTATTTTATTCTAGATATCAGAGAAAGAAAATGCATAGCTATTGCACGTTGTAAACACACACACACACACACACGCACAAAAGTAATATTGAACAGTACAAGTTACTTGTTTAATATTATTTCTGCTCCCTGGATATCGAAAAAGTACACTTAAAGACTAACATTTTTGGAAGGTTTGATCAGAATGCATATGAGAAGGCATCTGAGAATTTTTATATAAACTGTTAAAATTTATTATAAAAACTTGAGACAAGGCCAAAGACTTATAGAGCACCAGAGGCCTTAAGGAATGTGTCCAGAAATAGCTTAGACAACCTTAGAAATATAGCCAGAAACTATTATAAAACAAAGCTTTTATATTAATGTAAACAATATATTGCTGTCTAATTGTTAAATTGGCTCACAGTTCTCAAAAAAATACTGAACCAGATGAGCGCATGTGAATTGTAAACCATGGATCCCTAGGGAAAAGAGGGCAGTTAGCTGGGCTTGCTTTGAGATTTAGAATACAAGCATAAAAAGATGATCTGAAGAGAAAGATAATAGATCTTCCTGCAAGTTGCCAGATCCTTAGTCATTAATCAGAGCCAATATGTATATAATGTGTTCAGAATTGGCTCTCAGTTTATTGAGCTAACAGAAAGGCTGAGAGATCCTCAGTGTTGGAAACACCTTGATAGTAGGATTTACAGGAAAAATGAAGGTATTATAAACAAGTGTAGAAAACAAGAATCTGCTGAGCTCTGCACAGCCCTTCTATGAATCCTGGAACTTGTGCTGGTGGTAGAGGTGAGGAATAAGACTGCTGATTCAAACCGGTTGAGCTCAGCTGTGTTGTCAACTCTCAGATTATTTACCAGTGAATGTATGTTCTGCTGAATTGTCACCTTTTGGATTATTTACACAGAATGACTTAGGTTACAGGGAACCTATTGAGATCATCTAGTTCACCTCCCTTGCTCAAGCAAAGTCAGCTGCAGTCGCTTGCCCAGGGCCGTGTCTGATCAGGCTTTGAATATCTCCAAGAATGCAGATTCCACAACCACTCTGGGCAACCTATTTCTGTTTTTGACCACCCACACAGCAAAAATATATTTTTTGTGTTCAGATTGAATTTCACATGTTTTAATTTGTATCATTTGCCTCTTGTTCCATCATAAGATATTGCTGAGAAGAGTCTGGCTCCATCACCTTTATTTGCTCTCTTGAGGTAGGTGCGCTGTTCCTAATTTTCCCAGTTCTGGACTCCCAGAAACACTTAAGGTTGCTTTGCAAAGAATGACTATAATATATTAAGACACAAGCACACCTGGAAGAAACTTCACTATGTTTGCATGGTGCTGCACTAATAAATCTTGCCAGACCTGAATTAATTTACATTGCCTACACTCATTGTTCTGTTGATACAATATACAGAATATCCATCCTGAGATAACTAAGATGTATATTCATATTTGTAATCGTTAGCAATAAATGTAGCTATTGGCTGAGAGTTTTAATTGCCATTTATCTTTAGTGTGTTGTACATCACAATAAATGCAAGCCCCAAAGCTAGTGTTGAATCATTTTGATCCATTGAATTAGGTAGCTTAACAATGTGACATGCTGAAATGACAAAATACCAAATCTCTGTTGAAGATGTGAAGTGTTTAGAATTACTTTTCATTCAGAAAGAACATATCATTTTAGAAGAGGACTTGTGGAACAGAAATAGCATGACGGAGGATAAGACAAGTGTCTTTCAAGGTCATAGGCTGTCAAAGTCAACAAATTCTAACACAATCTCTAGAATGTCTAACTTTATTAGAGTTTTTAAAATATAAATGCTACAGATTTTTCTCAGAATTTATGCTATGTAACTCCAATCGTGGGAAAACTATGTATAGTATAATTTCAGACTTTTCAATCATATTATGATATATCCTGTTTCAAAATGTTTAAATAAAGCAACTCCAGTTTAACGCATGGGGTACCTGAGAAGGAAACCTGTTTTTCACCCCATTGATTTATGACTTTACAAAGACAGAACAAAAATTTTTTGTTGACATACTATATTTCTTTTTCTCCATGTTTGCCCAAAATTTCATCTTTAATGACATTTCAAGTAGGATTGTGAAAATATATGGGTTTCATTATGCTTTCCTTTTTGTTATATATACATATTTATTAATAAAGTGATCTATTTTATCTGAAATGGCATATACTGGCATTACAATTAGTCTAGAAAGTTCACAATACCTTCAGTAAAAAACAGGAAACATAAATTTCAATGCAATCATTTTCTTTCTAACAGAGAGCTAAATATACTTTTCTCATACAGAGTATCTCTACAAGCATTTCCACTTAATCTAATGGTCCACACTGAATCCTCCAAACCCCAGACTTCTACCTGTTTTAACAAAAAAATGACCATGCCAGCATAACTTCCCCTCTAAGACATTGCAAGCAGAGGAAATTATACACATATAAGTGTGAAGAGACTGTTGGGAAGAAAGGGGAGGCAAGGCCAAACCAAAGAGTGAATCATAGAATTACAGAATTACAGAGATTGGAAGGGACCTTTCAGACCATCCAGTCTAACTATCAACCTGACACTGACAAAATGAACTGTCCTCTAGTTCCTTCAAGTTAAGCTGATGGAATTGGTTCCATCTTTGTAAACTGTATCATATTGAAAAGTAAGGAAAAAACATTAACATGTTTGTTAACAGGCCTTTTTCACTTTTCATGGGCTTTCCATCCATAAAAGTAACAGGTCTGACAAATGTTTCTGAACTTCAAAATCCTTTCTGCATTGGGCTTTGCCAAGGACTTATAAAAGCTATGTGGTCAAGAAGAACCTAAAGCTGGCAGAGATTAGTTTGTGAGTTCAGGTGAAAAAAGTGCCAGATTTCTACAGCAAAGTCTCAAGTACTGAGTTAGTTCCCACAGGAATGAATCAACTCACATCCTTAGCGTGCCTCCTGAACACACACAAAATGCACTTATCTTTAGAAGACATTCCCGTAACAAAGCAAAAATAAACAGAACACAAGAAATAAAGGCTAAGACATTGGAACAGAAAGGAAAGGGAGACCTCTGCATATTTTTGATGCCAAGTAATAATTAAATGCTTAGCATCTGAACAATATTTTGATGGACAAATCAGAAAATTACATAAAAACAGGTAATTAACATGCAATATAACCTGAAGAAAGTTAGACATAGTACTCAGATTTTATGTTAGTCCACAATATTTTTTCACTTGAGAATTCATCTGGTTATTGTTTTCTAAAGAAATTTTCTTAGTTTGCTTCCTTTCTACCCCTCAGGGATGTTACCTTTGATTAAAAACTCAAATCTCTGCCAGATTCTTCTAACAACCTCTAAAAGAGTAATGTCTACATGTTTACTTGCCAAAAAGAGTAGGGAAAAAAAGAAAGGCACAGGCTGCTAATCAAAGTTTTAGAATTCACCTTCAATGCGTCTACACTGGAGTAACTTTAAGGTCACTGTGAATGAAACAATTGATGGATGTGAAGTAATAATGCAGACAATCTCTAGTTTCAAATATCAGAATAACTCAAAATGTCCACACTTTAATTACTTTTGTCAAAACATATATTTTAGAAGCAATCACTTAACACCAGTATTGTGAAATGTCATGAAAAATTGAACACTCAAATGCTTTTTCTTAAGCAATATAACACTATTACATTTTTGAGTGCTGTACTTCTAAGGTGGTTGCTGAAAATTTATGTTAACGGTGCCTTAGTACAATTTAACTTTGCTCTGGATTATTAAAAATTTATGTTCAAACAAGGGAAAAGATGATGGAAATTAGGTTGACTAAAAATTAAGTAAAATAGGATGAAAAGGTGGTTAAAAATGATTAGTACTGGAATGTATATTTTTGTCTAAAATATTATTTTTCATATACATATTTTGTAATTTTTTTAATGTTGCTATCGATCAACATAATTAATAGAGTTGCATTGCACAGTTATCTTGGAGATGAGTTTAGATATGGAAGCAAATAATTTAATAGTCTGTCAGCTTGGAACAGTGAAGGAGAACAGGAGGAAAAAGATATGAGAAAGAAACAAACAAGATATCTTTTTTTAAAGTTTAAATAATTACATGGAGTGGGAATCATCAACATTAGTTTTCAGTCTGAGCTAGTCATCTATATTCCACCATCAACAGAGGGAGAGAGGCAATTCCAGGTGAAAGGTTTAGCCCATCCAATAATAACTGTCTAAGATAGATGAGATGAATCTAGTTTGGGAAGTAATTTCTCTCTCTACTGGCAAAATGAAGGAGCTTTGATTACCATCTTGGATCAGGTGCCTCCCTTTTGGCAGGCAAAGGTGATGTAACTGCCAGCCTGAAACATACCTCAACATACTTATCTGGGCTGAAACACTTTGTAGCTCAGAAAACAAAAGAAAATGAAATAATTAACAATAAGACACATTGCGATGATTTTACTTGTTGACTTTATCGGGAGTGCTAAAAGAAGAAACACTCAAGGTATGACTCGGTGACATGATTACAGACTTTTAGTGAGGTTTGTGCTCTAAATCAGTCAAAGAGGTATTAATCAGGGCATAAGAACATTTCTGATACTCTGACATTTTGTACAGCTCACTGACTAGTTGATGGTGTTGAAAAGTGCACTAGAAGTTGACAGTCATAAAATATATAAAAAAAAGACATTGACAAAATTAAAGCATAAAGTTAGCAATTATTAGAAGAAAAAGAAAAATTAAGAGCTCTGACCAGAGTTACAACAGGTGACTATATGAAATTAATTGAATTACTGGATGTACATATGTACAAACTGCCTTAGTTATTTGGCCCTTCTGTGCAGAGAGTGTATGTCATTAGTTCTGTGTGCAGTGTTTTTTCTCTGAAACAATCTCCATAAAACACATGCTACCGAATGATGATCTCAGACTGAAGATCAAATGCATGCATTTGCTATATGTTGAATAAAGCTCACTTTCACTAAGAGTAACATTTGTTTTGAGAGTTGAAAAGAATTGGGAGCTATAATAACTTACAGAATGCAGATCATGTAACAACAGGCTATTTGACATTTTTTTTCTCACTTTGCTTTATATTATCAATAGAAAATTGAATGCATGCATATGTCATGTTACACCACTGGATACTTTTTTGATAGTTGTTTCAGAATCCAAATTCACTTTAACTAAAATAATCTTTATTTGCTTATATACAGGTCTCCGTTTTATCAGAATTGCCCTATGGAGAGAAGAAATTTCTCCAGTGTTACAAAATTTCCTGTGTGTATTTAATGTATTGTATTGCTAAGATTCTACTGTTTAATTGCCAACTTCTAAGCTAGTTGACTGAGCCCCTATTATAGCCAGAAAAAATGAAGAGGCATTTTTAGGGCATGATTTATGTGATGTGTATTAAATATTTACTTTAAATGTGATGAATAATTCAAAATAACCCTGTTTTATATAAATATATATATGTATATGTATTTCTCCAACAGTTGCAAAGAGAGTCTGGATAACTATTTGAGATATATGTTTTAGATATATAAGGTTTGGTGCAAAGATTCAAATCTTTAGTGACTCAGTCATCTAAATATCTAACCATTGGGATGCTTGAAAATAGAAAATAAACCTATGCAGGGTTGTTCCTGCCATGACACTAAGTTGAGCTTCAACCAGTCATTGGCTACAGTTCACCAAGACTACTACCATGCACATCATTTAAAATTAAATATTTCTCAGGAAGGATTCATTCACCATTTATGGTTTGCAGAATATTCACAGTCACATAAAGTCAGTCATAAATCTAAATAGATACCAAAACTCATAGATGATGACAAGAGATTTTCATAAACACACAGGGAAGAGGGGAAATGAGAATACAGCTCCTTACTTACTCCTTCTCTTTCAACTTTCAAGAATATATTTATGCTTTAGAAAGAGCAGAAAGTAAAACTCTTGTTGGCATACTTGTGCTGAGATAACAGCTGAGAGTTTTCATCTTTATTTTAGCTTTGTTTCATTTGTCATTATTAATGGGAGCATATTACCAGCTTTTTAGCTTCTGAAAACTTTTCTGCACACAAACTTTTCCCCTGAGATTTTTTGAGGAATCAAGTACTTATTTGATGAGAAGTAAAAAAAAACGATCACAGATTAGAAGTTAGATAATTAGAAAGGTAGTTAGCATTTTATCTGCTCTTTGAAGCAAGCTTGCACAGGTAGCCCACAAAGAAACTATACAAACAGAAGACACCCAAGAAGTGGAGTGTACTGTACTTTTGTATTCTTCAGAGACTGTTCTTCCAAAGCATAATAAATCAGCATTCTTTTTTTTTTAATAGTTTAAATACAATTTTATATTTCATTAGATATATGTTTGCATATTTTTGTTATAATGCATAATGTTTAAAATGTTCTTGTTACTTTTACTTTTTCATTTTTAATAAGTAACATGAAGAACAAACTCACTGCTATATGATATCATTTAATCCAAACACCTGTTAATACTTAAAAATGAAAATGTGATCCTTTTTTTGGATATGCATTACAGCTGGCAATTCTATACAACGATTGACAGGTAATCTAGCTACTGGCACTACAAAAAAATACTTTATTTGAAGTATGCCACTTCAAATAAATTGTATTGTAAACTTTATGCAGATTTCTGACATCAGAGAGAAGATACTCTTCTGGATATACCATCACAATCTGCCAGTTTCCTTCCTGGCAACCAAGTTAATGGCATTTCCATTTGGAAAAAAAAAAAAAAAAAGAAGCAAGAGGCACACATTATACATTTAATCATTTCACAGTTATTGATTAACACCTCAAAGCCATCCGGACGCATATCAGTGGTAGATAAGAACTGAAATAGCAAGAGCAAGCCAGGATAATAGCCAAATTGACCAACAGCCAGAGACAGTGAAGATGCTGCTGCCGTCTGCTGAGAAAATCTGTGTATGCATAGTTACACACACATGCATAGGTACACAAATGCCTAAAAGTATCCTCAAATGGAAGCATTATCAAGTACTGAAGGAAAACTGGTTTATCAATACAAATACCATACTACTAATCTCCATGTAAAAGATTTTTTAATGACATTTCAGGCTTTTTTTTTTTTTAATTATTATTTTTAAAATATGGGAGAGAAAAGTAGGACATTGAAATGATATACTTGATGTAACTCATCCATTTTACTAAAAAACATATGGTCAAAATGAACTTCTGAAGTGAAATAATCAACAACTACTCATGCTATGTGCTTAATATATTGTGTATAGGACAGACTCTAAGTGCTATATTTTGGTTTTACTAAAATTTTTCTTCTCAACCTTTTCCAAACATTTAGAAAAGAAATGTTTGCCTGGAAGACCTTGTGCTTCTCACTCATGCTAGAATTTTCAAATGCATTCAGAATGTCTCTGTTCCATTTAATACATGCCAAAGCTGCTTTCCTTCAGAAGTGCATCACTTTAAGACTAACAGTTTCCAAGTCTCTAACCTTTCAGATCAATGTTATTGTTTCTAATTAGTTTCATTTTAAAGTGAAGTTTTAAATAAGGAGTGCAAAAATTAAATAGAGGGAATATGAAATTAATATCAGTAATTTCCTTATACATATATGAATATATGTATGCATGTATACAACAAATGTAAAGTGAGAAGAAATATTATCTAAATATCACCCTTGGAAAAATTCAGTCTGGGATCTGAAAAGCAGTCTGTATTAATTTGTATTGCATTGTTTGCACTTCAGCGCAGCAAAAGAAATCTGTTCACTTAAGTCACCATTTTAACACAGACACTTTTCCAGTGTAGAATTTCCCTTTAAAGGTTATCACAACACACTTATCAACATCCAATAGACAGTTGCACAAGTGCAGTTTTATAATTGGAAATAATTTTCTCACCCTCCTGAGTTGCTGTAACATTCTGTTAATTGATACTATTTGTTAAAACATCTGTAACGAAGAGTACTGTATTTCCATCCAATAAACTGGATTCATTAGTGTGTTGTTAAACACTGCAGTTTTGAAGATGGGATAAGAAGCTGTAAGAACAAAGTACTTTCCCAGTTCGTTGCTTCATTAAGCAGTCTGAAGGACTTCTCTAAAGGGCACAGCCTTGAATGCCACGGGTTATCTCAACTAAACCTCTGCATTGAAGAACCTACTTCATTGGGAGAGACCCCTCTGTGCCTGTATATGAATGATAAAAAAGAACAAAAGATTCAGCTCATTCAAACAGTGGGCATTCATTGAATACAGGTTCTGTAATGAAGCAGAGTTTAGGGTGCTTGAAGCACAACAGAACAACAAGGAAATAATTTACTTTAGTGTTACGAAGTTGGAGAGTGAAAGCTCTCCCAAGTGAGGGAGGATTCCTTTGAAAGTAGAGGAATCAAGTTAATTAGTAGTGTATATATCACAGATCATGAAATAGGCCTTCAGGATTTAAAAGTATCAGCCTAATACTATAAACATGCAGAATATATTTTACTTTTGCTTCTATTATAATACTTCTTAATGAAATGAAATGAAATGAAATGAAATGAAATGAAATAGGGATGTGATTGAATGACAGCATAATAACCTCTAAGAGCAAATCCCTACACAGAAGTCTTTTACTTTAATAAAGTTTTATTACTGGTTTTTTTTTTTTTTCAAAATTATGCCAAGCTTTCTGCAAGAAACAAAAGCAAGATAAGCAAAAGTACACAGTCAGTCTTTGCAAATAATAAGCTTGATAAGTTCATCAGCAAGGTAATGCAGCTAATAAAGCCCTTTGATCTCTTCAGCACTGGAGGAGAATCAACGAATGAGTAACTTTCAACAACAGATAAAGATATTATAGATGTGAATAGAGCTGCACTTCCTGTAGACTGCCTCTCCTCATTCCCCAAAGTATGTGATTCCAGGAAAAGAAAAACAGTACAGTAGAGATCCATTTGTAATGAATGGAAATGAGAGTTACTAAGTTTTCAATCATTATAAGCAATTAACCATTCCTCTTCCACTCTCGACATATGCTTTGGTCACAGGATTTTGCAATGGATCTGACTTCTAAAACCACATTTTATTACTAAAGCTCCTTGTCTGATTTCCTATGGAAATTAGGTTTATATCCATGTTTAAGTGTATGTGAGAGAGCGTTTCTTGCTCTCTGGCTCGAGAGGTTTGAAAATCAGCTCTTTTCAGTCAAATTTAACAGAGAAATAGAGGTCTCAAGAAAGCTTATTGTGTCAAGTTTTCAGCAAATAGGCAAACTGGTAGCAATGAAAAACAACATCATGAGCACACATTTTAGACACCTGAGAGTCTCGACCAACATCAGGAGACGGAATAGATCCCTTATAAATGTCCCAACAACAGAAAGGATTTTCATCATCACTCAGGCATCAACTATAATCAGTCACAAGGCAGAAACCCACAGAAAACCAGGGTTCATTTGTTCTAATGTTTATATTTTTCTAGCACAGATTTGTGAGGAAGTAAAATTTTCTTCATAATGGTTCCTCTTGATTTCCTTCCCACTCACTTTTGTAATCTACTTTTCATCAATAGATGTCACCAAAGATAAGAATGAAAGTATCTTCATTACCACTTACAAATTATAATGTATTGAGGAATAATTGTAGTTTAGATAAAATTGCGTTATTCATAAAAAATATTTTATGGGGAAAATATTGACTCGTTTCCAGAAGACACAAAAATTTCATACCTTTAAAATTGTACTTTTTTGACAATGCTTGAAAACTGGTTGAGAATCACCCTTGTACCCGGCAGAACTCTAATTAAGGCTTGGCCACCAGTTCTTCCAACACACAGCTTAAACAGAGGTGACCCTATCTGGTTTGTAGATAAATATTTTCAGTTTTAAATTCCTATAAAAGAATTAGAGGTTTCCAAAGAGAAATAAAATTATTTTACAACACATGTACCAATCAAGACTTTTAAGACATTACATCCTTTAGAAACAAATAAGAATTTAAATATCTTTAGTTGTTTCTACACAGAATGTGATGAAACAGAAATAGATGAGCTAGCCCTAGCACCAGAATAAATATATGAAGTAAAGAAAATAATTTTTCCTGGCTAGTATTTACTTCTGACTTCAGCCTAAAGTGTATGGATATAATTATGAAAAATTTACTTTTACTTTTTAAGTTGATAGCATGATGTTGGGAATTCTTCATATGATGGCAGAAATGGCAAGGAGTAAAATCATGTCAGAAACATCCACAAACTAATATCCAGGACAGGGGCAATAGCACCAGGATCTGCACAACTGCTACAGACAAATCTCCCTGTGACATTTAGTGTGTATTTTGACTAGACTATTCAGTCACTGTTAATAAATATTTCCCTAAGTGCATATCTGAACTGGTTGTTGATTTTGGTAGAGTTGCATTTCCACCAAAGTCTACATTCACGTTCAAATTCTCATCTAATATACAATGCATATTACATTGTGAATATAGGACATTTCTAAATACACTATATGGATATAGGATGTTCGTATTATGTGCGTAATTTTAGTTATAAAATAATAATCTGTTTTCAAAGTGACAAGAAGCCCTGAAACAACTGATAATGAACTCCTCTGTCATACTAATACAAAATCTATGTTTCATATTTTTGTGGCAGTAATTACTAAACAGCAAAACCCAGAAGTATTAGGGGTTGGCACATAACACTATAAATTACATATACAGAAAAATGCAAATAATTTCATGGGCAAATTTTGTTAACACCTAGATATTACTTTGGTCAAGGATAAATCATACAGTTACAAGACTGGGCATAAAAGGTTGTCTGAAAAGACTTTGCCTATGAAGTGAAGTTTGGTGTTTCACAAAATTTCCCTTCTGATATATGATGTTTAGACTAGCCACTGAACATTTTATCCAGCCCACAAACATGATTTATACTGTGCTGTTCATCACCATTTGTTAGAATAATGCTTGCCATATCTCTAAGGTCTTTCACCTTCTGAATGATCTTTCACAGGTGAATGAGATGACTAATATAACTTACTGTGTCTAGAAAATAATACTGTAATATATTATAGACCTTACAGCATGTTCTGTAAAGAGAAGATAAGGTTATAGATAGTCAAGTATTGGAATACTTACCAGCAGACGAAGTAATACAGTGAAATAGAGACACCCTTCTTCTCATCTTGTTTTGAAACTGACCCAGTCTGGGAATAACTCTATGTTTGATATGAAAGCTGATTGGCATCTTTTAGCTAAGTTGATTGAACTGAAAACTCATATACATGTTTATATATACATACATATGTATATATAGATATATAAAAATGCCTATATAAACACATCTATATATACACAGTCAGTTGTCATCAGTATGTACATTTGTGCTTCTGCTAGGATTTATTCCTAAATATAAAATCTCATCCCTAAGAACAATGAGTTTAGTTATTTGTGCTAAAAAAAAGGACCTCTACCACTGTTTGTTAATTTAACTAAGTGATAAATATTACACAGGATTCAGTACTAGAAGATCATACAGGAGTTATTATTGAAGTAGCTAGCGGTGGCAGTAACTATTGCTGTATATTTACAGAATAACCAAGTGTGCAATGCTCACTTCTGTCTTGTGACAATCAAGGGTGTTTTCCTTCTGCTTCATTGTTCTTGACCATTTTCTTAAGTGAGCCCCAGTATTTATGTGGTCAGACAGATAAGGTAACTGATCCAGCTGAAGATTATCCCTTCCAAAAATATCTGAGTGTGTGTATGTGTACGTGTGTGTGAAATTTGTCACTGGATCAGAACAATGTAGTCTCATGGGTGCTAGGAGTGGTATAAGAAACAAGGTGGGAAGACATAACCAAGGGCAAGGAGGTGAGACTCCTTGCTCTTAAGCTGACTTAAATCAACTGTGAAATTGCGTCGCCCTTATAGACCTTCACTGGCTGAATGAAGTTCAGTGTGAGAGATGAGGTTAGATTCCATAAACTCACCCAAAAGTCAGGTACTGCAACGTGTGAATATTTATATTTTCACCCTCACTCATACAGGCTTTGAGGAAAGTTCTTACCTCTTTTTGCCTCCTCTCTACTCCCCCCAATTTGTCTTAGTGTGTGAATTAATTGCTACACTGTTAGACAATTTCACTATCAAGAATATAAATACGGAACAGCTACTTGCAATGACTACTTACCACAAAACGACATAAGATAGGAAGTAGCTTCTGATGTGTTGTAATCCATACTGAGCGATTCAGAGTGACAGTAAAAACCAACTGATTTATTCTCAAATTATATCCTTCTAATACCCATGAATATTATGCAGACAGGGAATTATTTGCATTTTTAAAGATGTGTGGGATAGCTTAGTTGAGAAATCATGTTATAGAGTACAAAATAATGAATTCAGTGCATTTCACAGCATTCCTCAATTTTCTGCCACCTGGTAATAATACTGCCTGTATACAGCCTCTATGGAGGGCAGAAGTTTGTAAAAATGCTTGAGTCGGAAGAAAAGTGAAAGCAGAAGAGAAAGAAGCATAAAGGATGATTTTTACAAAGTACAAAGAAAAGAAGGTGGTCAAACTAAAAGGAGATTGCTTTAGGAAATTCAAGAGACGATGAAAAAGAGAGATGAAAATTAGAATTGAAACAGGTACTTAAAAGTTGAAAGATCCCTCATTATATTTAATAGTTGTATCTAAATACCCATATTCACACAGGCATGTTGTAAAGCCTTTTGTGCACAAGTATTTGCTATTTGAGGTGAAATATTTTGTGAACATTATTCTCTCCAACAATCTCCATGTGTCCTGACAGTGACAGAGAAGAAATCCAGAGTGATTTGGTGGGAAGGGAGCTGTAGCACACACTGAATCAGGACCTCCAGGTGTACCACTGTGCATGTCACTCAGGTGACAGCCCTCCTTCTCCCATTATGTGAGTGGAAAAGACCACTTTTAAAGAGTGCCTTCATACTGATAAACCTCTTCTCATTCAGAATTTACATTCAATAACTATGCAACCTGTCTAAAAGCTTAGGGCTTGACACATTTATGAAATAGATATATAAAAATCAACAGAACTGAATTCTAAATAGATAGTGAAAAAGTCCTTTTCTTTTTTTTTTTTCTAGTTAGGCCAAAAAATTGATGGGAATTTGCTTTGTGTCTTTATTTCCAGATTTAATACAAGCATTAAATACAAGCTAGAATGAGGTCAATCTGAAAGAAGTCCTCAAAACCCACTAAATGTTGAGATGGTGACAATTATCATGTCCATATCAAGTTTATGTATGTGATAAAAGATATATATACTGATAAAATATACATTTTTCTGGCTCAACTTCAATCCAAAGAACTTTTTCTGGGGTGGGTGTCATCTCTATCAATTTAAGTCAGCCAAGAGCAAGACTTCTAAACTGAGATGTATTGGCTTCCTTTCTAACTAGTGGAGGGAAAGAAGTCCTTTGGAAAAATAATTTATCCTGCTTAATTTAGAATCAAATTAGTTGCTTTTCTAGAGGGACTTAACCTGTATTTCACCACCGATTGTGGAAAAAAAATGCCAACAACTGAGCCAGCCAATATTAGCTGCAGTGAATCAAAACTTTAAAACTCTGACTCAGTCAAAGAACTATGCTCAGACTGAAGATATTGCAAAATCTGGCTCAGCTTCTGGCTAATATGGAGTTATCATACTTTTTACATGAAAATATTCAAGGTAGGGAACTACTACATATGTGTGTCTGCATTTGTAACTCCTGCCTAAGACAGGAATTCAGAAACTGTGCACCTTTCGACTTGAGTGCCCTGTGGGGTATTTCTGGGAGTGACTGTTGTGTGGTGTATGAAATTTGAGTTCCACACAGAATGTGTTTGCAGTTGCCACAGTTTTTTAAAACATCATAAGAAAAGGTTGATTTATCCTCAATTTAAGTACCAAGGGGATACAATAGTCCCATGGGAATGGGGAAAGAGATGATCTTAAGTCTGGCACTTTCATGCTTCAATAAACTGCCTTAACAGTCAGGCTGCAGGCTAATACAGGCAGAGGGAGGAGGAAACATCCACACATCATGTAAAAAAGTAGCAGGGAAAGTAAGGTGTTTGGGGTTTTTTTTGTTCCTTGCCTCCTCCCTAGTCTTTTCATGATTTCCCAATATCCATACAAAGAATTCATTCATTAACAGCAGCTTGAAAAAATTGTACAGTGTAACTGGGTGGTGATCTGGCACACATCCCTAGAATATATTTAACCTTATTTGTAGGAATAATTCCAAAATAGTATGTGAGACAATTAGTGTACAGTTTCACATTCAACAGACAACTGCAAACTGCAAAGGTCTTCTATCCAGGATCTACTGATCCCAAACAAATGAGTCTCTCTTGTCTCTTATTATATAGGAACGATGAGATGTTCTTTACTCTTTTATTTTTTTTGTCACTTGCCAAAATGTTGACAGACTGAGTCAACTAATCCTTACTCAAACAATGTTTCCTGTAGAAAAAGCTCTGTTATAGGCTTCCTCTTTCTGTACAACAATCAACATACTCTAGTCACTGTTGTACCTTGTGATAAAACCAGGGAAACAAAAGAACCCTGAAAGATACACAATGATACACAAAAATGGAAGCAAAACAAACTGCCTGCTTTTAGTCTGCTGAAAAAGGAAAACTAAAATCAAACCTATCAAATGTAGATGCAAGAGTTGTGAGCAAAAGAACAAAACCGAGTCCTGTCCAACTGAACAAGCTAAGGACCGTCAATGCTCCTCCCTTCAAGTCCTAGCAACCCAAACTTGTAAAAACATTCCTCTCCCAAATCGTTAGCAGTGGAGATAAATGTAGGGACATGAGTCTGAATTCCTCATGGCATTGAATGGCAGTCTTAGAACTGCTGGTCTGTTTACTTTCTTCGCTGCAGGGTTAATGATATAGACAGCTGAACAATTGGAAGGGAATTGAACAGTATATTGCAAGGTTTTTCTCAAATGCCAGGAGAATAGATGACCCTGCTGTGCTTTTATTTTTTACCCACCCAAAATTATTTTAACTGAAAACCTCCTACCAATCTTATGCTTGCAATAGTTCAGAATTGTGGAGTTTCGTTTCCTTGTGGGGTGTCTTTTGAGGTGCCATATCCCATTCAGTTTATGACACAGTACTAACTTGCTGTTACAAAGGGATGCATTCCAACTGTCTCAGAATACTGGAATAATTTACAACACAGAAAGAACATTTCAAATTTAGGAGGAGAAAAAAAATCCCTTAAACTTATTGGCATTGTCATATCAGGTCATTTTTTTCTCCTCTCAGCACTGAAGAGGCTCACACATATAGGAAGTCTGGGATGAAAAAACCTGAAAACACACTTAAGGGTTCACAGAAACTCTCCTCTTGAACAGTCTTCCTAATTCCCTGTTACATTTCATGGATCAAAGGACATGATAAGCCAGAAAAGAGAGCAAAAATGTGCTTTACACAGCTATTCGAAGCCAGAAATTTTGTGCATATGGGTCCCTTCAGGGAAAAAATATGTACAGTATGATTTCTCCTTTATTTCATATTTACCTACTACTAGATCAGAAGCTTCATTCTCTCAGACTGTTTCAAAAATCCTCCATCTTCTTCCAGAAGGGTATGAAATACCTCAGAAACAAATTTAATAGCTTTTATCCACTTCTTGTAACAGTCAGAGATTAAATATCTCTCGGTGACCCTGAATCTATAAAAAGTGTATCAGGTAGACTATACAAGTTGCTTGGCAACCTAACCTAAACAAGGATCAAGGCTAAATAGGAGCAGATAATAAATGTCTAGGAGACCAGGAATGAGTATTCTTGTATCATAAAAATAAAAAAATAGATGGATGGATAGATATGGATGGATAGATAGATAGATAGATAGATAAATAGATAAAAAGGAAGGATCTCTTCCTGGAAGCCAGTATAATATCCCACATGTTTACGACTTGACTTCTTTTAAATTTAAAATCCATATTATTTATTTCAAATCTATGTTGGAAGGAGTGCAACACATCAGGGACAATGATCTGCACCCTTTGTATGTGTCTTACGATTGCACCTTCAGAAAAGTAAGCTGTCGCAGTATAAGTAAAACATCCACCTTTCAGATTTTGTCATCAAAACTAGAAACCTGCTGTAGAAAATATGAACAATTTTAAATTTTCTACTTTTTTCCTCATTCCACTTTTGGCTACAAAACAAGCTACAATCAAGGAAGCATATTGGCCGTAACAATTTAAGATTGGAGTAAAGAAATCTTGTTGAAAATATTGCTCTAACATGTTAGAGTAAATATGTATTTTTCAAGAAAGCACTTCCTCTTCCAGTGCAAAATTAATTTTTTTTTTTTCTGGGACTGATTTATTCCCTAGCCATCCAACCAGATGGAGGGAAAACCTCACTTGGATGAGGAGAGTGAGAGTATCATTGTCAAATAATACATCAGTTCTTCACTGTTGATCTTAACTATTGTTAAATATCACTTAAGTTCTAAATATTTTAGATTTAAGGACATGAGACTGTACTAACTGAGAAGTCCAGTGTCTTGTCTCTAGTAATGGCCAGTAGAGATGTTTGGGAAAAGTGTGTAAGAAAAGAGCAAATAGTCTTCCTGTGTGTATTTTTATACTTTTCAGCTAAAACCAGAGACTAAGACAAAATTCAGTTTTGACCACTGTTTTGGCTTCTTCTCCTATGTATTCATTCTTGTTTGGTAAGCTATTGCATTACCACTCTCGTTATTTTCTCCTAAAATGGGTTCTACAGCTCAACTGTCTACTCTGTGAAAGGTCATTTCTGTTTTGTGTTAAACTCTCCATGATGATATCAGTAGGTGCTTTTCCAGTTTTGTATGGAGAGGAACAGTGAATAGTCATTCTTTAGTTGCTTTTTCTTGCCACGCATGATTTAAATGATACCTACCCCATCAGTTCTGTACTGTTTTATTTCTCAGCAGAAGACATCTGCTCTTCCTAACCTCTGCCAATATGTTGTCTCCATTACCTGTATCTTTTCCAGTTTCTCTGTAAGTTTCTGAGAGAGAGCAAGAATTTCATGCAGTATTCATTGACAGAGGATTATCATAGATTTATGCAATAGTGCAAGAACAGTAAAACTTCTACTTTGTTTCCAATTCCTTCTTTCATAATTCTTTATGTTCTGTCATTTTTCTTCACTTTTGACTACTGGGTTGATATTTTCAGGTGTGATATACTGTGACATTGTGATGCTTTTCTGTGTAGTAAGTAGATCTTGCAATTGAACATGTGTTTTCATTGTTGTACTTTTCTCTGTGAAGCACTTTCAGCTCACTCATGCAGAGTTTCAGTTGTTATTTTGTTACATACTTCCCCATATATTATGAAATAGTCTTGGATTTCTCAGTGTAAATTTTATAGCCAAATTTCGATTTTTTTTTTCTAATCCAGAACTTTAACACCTATTCCCCGCCCCCCCGAATATTTATTATTATTTCAGGTTGCAGAGATGCAATGCCATGTTTGGAGTAAAAGTGTTTATAAATGCCATAATTCTGGAAATAGAATGTCTATTCCTGTCCTTTGTTTCCTACTTATAGAGCACTTGTCAAACTATAAGAGCACTTCTTATACTAGGAAAAAAATTGGGATTCTTTTATAAGAGCCTTTGATGAAGGTTCTCTAACAATTTTAACAGCAATATACTAGACCATTTGTGACGCTTTCCTGTTGAGGGTTTTTTCTTTTTCTTTAAGCTTATCAATGGCATGTATTCTTTTATTATTGTGATCTTTCTCATTTTTTCTAGTGTTAGAAAATTTATTTGAGCAACTGATATTTAACTCAGTGGAAGACCAACTGTGTTTTCTGTCAGTTTTCAATTAGAAGGCCAAGATTTGAAAAAGTAACTGGTGATTTTGGAGCCTTAACTGCATGATTACAAACATAAGACAATTTAAGAGGCTAGCTCTTCAACAAATAGTTGTATTTCATCTTTTTGTAAAGTACAAGTCTTGGAACAGGTCAGATGAGTCAATCATTAAAAATCCCTGTTTTTCTCCCACTACCTAAAATGGGAGCTTAGATGATGACCTTGGATGTAGAAGCCTACAGATGTAGGGGGATATAGATATATCTCACCTTGCTTATCTAGACATAGTTTGCATGAGAAGATAACATATTTGGGGCATGTGTATGTCATAGCTATCAGCTATCTTTTTGTTGCTTAGAATGAATAAACAGATTGGAAAAATTGCAAGCATATGAAATTTGTATGGGGTCAACTAAAGTGTTCTGGAAGTTTACAACCATCTTGGTAACGTGGGAGGGAAAACACAAATTCAGGCTCATTTGACAATGATCTACTTGTAAACCTGACAGGAATCCATGTATGACATTATCGTTTCTCCATAAACATTTTTTATATTAAAAGATGGGGAGGGCTGTTGTTATTGTTATTTGTTTGGGGGGGAGTTATTTTTTTCTTTGACTAAGAAGGTTTTTTTTTTTTTTTAAATTTCTTAAGGCTAGCATGGGCATGGAAGAGCAGATGTGTCACCTCACATGGACTGCTTAACGCAGGCAATGTTGTAAACATCACTCTAGGGAGAGGTTTCAGAAGTGCATTTAATTGCATTTTCCACTTGCAGTAACAGTGAGGGATTAAATTGAGACAAAATGTAATGGAACCAGCTTTTTCCTATCTGCTTAAAGAAAGACAGGAAGATAACTGAAAACTCTTTATTAACTTGCTAGGAAAAAAATGTCTATCCAAAATTAATGAATTTATAAGCCTATTACTCCTCATGACTGATGGATAATTCTTCAGCTGAAATCTAAATGAGTGTTACAAGAGGTTAAGAAGTGAGGATTGGAAACTAGTGTTTAATTCTCATATCCTGATGAAGCTAAATAGGGACATTGCAGGATCCATGTGAAAAAACAGAAACAATGCTCAATTAGATATTGTACATTACTCAAGGATGTAACAGGTATGTTCATCAGGATTCATATCCGTTCATGAAAAATACCTGTCTTCTGCACTGCTCTCACACTTGCCCATGATCTTTATACTTGCCAGAATGCAAATTCTGGACATTCTTTACAGAAGTTTTATTTACAATTTACAATTATAGTATTGTAAAATTTGTATTTATGCTGCTACTTTCTTTTTTTTTCAAGAACTCTTTGCTGGGATAAACAGCAGAGGAATAAAATATGCCTTTTCAGAAAAGTGATGACAGTGACTGAACCCATATCTTCAATGTGGATCAGTTCCAAGAAACTTATCTTTCTGCTTTTCAAGGAATAGTTTTTTAAAATTCTGTATTCCCATATACAATATCTCAAGAGGTAGAATACTTGACTGCCTGACTCAATAAAGCAATTAAGGTTCTTAAAACTAATGAGAACAAAATTTCAGCAAGGGCAAAATTTAGTCTGTAACTGTTTCCAACAGCAGAAAGAATAAGGTTATTATGTGGTGGTGATCCTTTTCTATATCTTGTCCATTTTGGCAATTTGTTGCTAAAGAAATTTTCAAGACAGATGGAGAATTGGGCCTGACAAGTCTTGAAAGACACTTCTTTTGGAAATTAATGTGATGTCGTTGCTTTCTGAGATCAGTGTGCAACACGGGGCAACATAACTGCCTCCTACTTGTTCTCAGAAGAACAAGACAGCGCTAGAGGAAGCTAGGGAGTAAATGACAAATTTTCTTGCATAACAGCAATAAAAAATATTAGGTACGCCTTAAACAAAGGAAAACCATCTCTCCTACACATCTGTGGAGATGTGAGGACCTATATCACAGATTATAGGACAAGAGGAAACAGTCTCAAGCTGCGCCAGGGGAAGTTCAGGTTGGATATCAGGAAAAATGTTTACACTGAAAGGGTTATTAAGCATTGGAATGGGCTGCCCAGGGAAGTTGTTGAGGTACCATCCCTGGAGGTATTCAAAAGACAGGTTGACATAGTGCTTAGTGACATGGTTTAGTGATAGGATGGTTTTTTTTTCTTATCAGAGTTAGGTTGATGGTTGGACTAGATGATCTTAAAGGTCCCTTCCAACCTAGACAATTCTATGATTCTAGGATGGGTTGGCTAATTTTACGATTTAAGTGAAATCTAAGTTTGATGGTTAGGCAGCTGGCCTTAACTATTCCACACTTTCCGACATCAGCTGCTTCTGTTCAACAGTCCCTGACTCAGACACCAAACTAAACCTGACATACAGTGAGTATTTGCTGTTTTCTGTATGCTAAGCTGATGTCTCTGTCAATTCCTGGGTGTTTGGACACCCTATGAGTCCAAACATATTTGACTATACCTGGGGCATGGCTTTATCCTTATTATAATAGACAGTCTATTTGGTTTGCCTGCTAGTTTAAAAAATGCAATATGAGAATTATATTTGCCCTTAGACTGTACCAACTTTTTCATTATTGTAAAGTTCATGAAGCCCTGAGGCTCATATCTTGAAAACAGTTGCTACTAGCAAAACAAAATATATTGAAGAAAATTTTGCTCTGACTTTTAGTCTTGAGAATTTTATTAGACACCAAATACAGTTTAGTCCAATAAATTTGTAAGGAAAGGGGGCTTTTTTTGGGTTTTTTTTTTGTTTTTATTTTGTATTATAAGGGAATAAGTCCCTTTTTATTCCATGATTACTTTTCTGTCCGTTCTGAATTCTTTTTCTGATGACCATGGTCTTCACATATGTACAGCCTTATTTCTGTCACCCTGCCACTTTGTCAGTTTTATTTTATCTTGACAAACACAACTGGCAGCTACTTAGTGTTTGAAGTGGACAAATGAAAAAATAAAGGCAGCTTTTAAACTTCTGCATTCTGCCTGCCCCACGCTCTCTCCCACAGCTCTTCAGTGGGCTAGTTTCATTTTACATTGAAAAATACAATCAGGTGAACAAAGCAGCACCCAGTTGGATTTTTTTTTTTCACTGCTAAATTCAATTACCCAGCTGATCACATGAAGGAAGGAAGGCTCTGGAAATTCAGGGAGTGATTAAAAAAAAAACCAACAAAACACCCCTGTCTGTTTAAAATATAAGAGCACTAAAGCAAACTTTTGTCCTAATTCCTAATTACTCTGTTATTCTGGTTATATTGTATGCTACAATATACCTCATTATATTGTTTAATACAAATGCACTGGGCAGTAGAAAGGTGGGTTTCTTGAGAGGTCTTCCAACAGTAGAGGTAATCTGGACTAGAGAGGCTGATCAACTGTAGTAGCCGTGGGCAAATTAGAAACTAAGAGGAATGGGAGACTCCTGAATAAAAAGAGAAGCTTTGGAGCAAGGAGAGACAGCGGCTTTATTCAAATGTATTTAGCATATTCATCCTTTCTCTTGTTCACAGTCGTGATAGGATCTACTTGAAGTGGAGTTTTAAACTGGTGCAGCCTGATAATTCAACGCACATACACACATGAGCTCTTGCATTGCCTAATCACAACCAATCTCCAAAGAGATTTGAAACAACTTTCATGACCCAATTTCTAGTTGGTTCTCTTGCTGATCTGTAAGACTTCTTTGTTCTATTTATCTTAAGTATGGAAGTCTAGATCCACAGGGAAAACTTAATAGTTGCATTGTCCTAAGCTGGAGCACCTGACTTTCACAGTATCGGACAGAATTTTGGCATTCAGGTTCAATATCCAAATTACTTGTTTAATGCTCAAGCCAGATAAAACTGAGATGACTAAAGGAGCCGATGAGCTCAAAATGTACCATTTATAGGGGAAGGGAGGGCATTTTCAGAGTGTTTTCCATTGGATCACCCCTGTAATTGTGGGATCTTTAGGCTGGAGGAGAGCTAAAGCAGGACCAATGCATGCTGGACCACCTCTGGTAAATCTATGCCCTGTTATGCATCACAGTGGGATTCACAAATATGGCTTCCTTAGTAGGATCCTGTATTAGCTTCCCAGATGTGACCTCTGGAGTACCTTAAAGCCCTGCCTTCTCTGAGTTTAGGCTTTTATTTTGACAGACTGAAACATATATTTTTGCAACAGATTTGCAGTAGCCTTACAGGGAAATAACTAGGACATAAAGTTAAATGAGGAAACACTGAGAAAGTTTTGAATAAATAAAATAAAAAGTGCATTTTTCAGCTTAATTATTCTGCCTTTCAAATATGCATTGCTAAATAAAAAAAAAAATCATTATAAGCTATATTTTCTCATTTAAAAATGATGGATGAGACACAGGAAACAAAATAATGTGGTAAAGAAAAACTAAAGTGAAAAAGATCTAATAATCACTCCAATTCAACTCTTCAGTTTCCGGATCTTTGATGGCATTGCATCTACTTACCTTGGGTCTTTATATGGAATCCTTTTTATGTTGGATTATATTAGAGAAATCATATAATCCAACTACAGATCTGATATACATAGATGCCTGTCAAATTATTTTCAGTGTACTTGCATGTGGCTTTCTGTGCTTTGAGTCCTTGGAGTTAAGGCTGTCCATTAATTTGGGTTTTTTTTTCTGCTGCTTTTTTCTTAAAAACAAAATTACAATATTGTATGCTTGCTCTCTCTCTTTCTATGTTTCTTTTTGTCTAGCCAACCTCATACACACTATAGTCTGAAGAGATCACAAGATTTTAACAACCATATAATTAATTACAGTTCCTCTGTTTCCTATACAACTGAAGAGAGATATGGATTATTTTAAAATACTTTGTGTGTTGAAATAAATAAAAATTCTGAAAACCTATTTTTCAAAGTATGAACTTACTGAGCATAATGAAAACATGAGTTTTATGTGTGTACTAAAATGAATTACATCTAGTTATATCTACGTGCCTTGGCTTTCAAATACAGACTTGTGGTATATGCATACATATCATAGAGAGTCAGACGAAATTGTGCAGCAAAGCTATGTGGACCTGTGGGATTGACTGAAAATTCCAGTAACCTCCTAACCTGGCCATCGAGACACTGTACAGATATAGTGTCTTTCCTATGATGAGTTCAGTGTGAACTTCTTACTTTCTGTTGTCTCCCTACTGACTGAGGTTTCCATAGTCAAGTAAAAAACAGTCATCCTAATTAAATGCAAATGTGTTAGGCCACTCTTTCCTGGACAGCTTTGAACAAGAGAACAAAAAACCTTTGAACTGAAACCTGATAAATGGGAACAAGTGCAGAATGGATTTGTGAAATATATGTTCATGGGACACTATGTTACCAGCTCTTGATAAAGAGGTTCAGTTGAGATCAAAGAGGCCAATACCAACATTATGTTTGACAGGTTCAGATATAGCCAGCAGATTCTCCTAATAACTTGAATGAAATACTTCTGGATAAGAAAGGGACCTTTATTGTCTGTATAAGGACAATAGACTGGAGCACACTTCAACTAACTTTAAATCTCCAGGTTTAACCTACTCACTCAAGAAATGTTTATAGTCAGCACAAAGTATTAGGCATTCTTAGACTGCAGTTTGTCTGACCTGTGTCTCAGATGTTCCTACCTTGGGAATACTAGGAATCACTCAGATGCCTAGTTGTCTCCACAGGGAACCTTGGGTAACTATGTCAGGCCACGATACCTACATTTAAGATGCCAGAGTATAGTCCTCCATAATGATCAGTCATAAATATACCATTGTCATTTCTATTCTCTGATTTACTTTCTCAAGGATTTCACACATGAAGATCTACATGTATATGCCTCTGAGACATTGGGAGGACGTGGGAGCTGACTCTGAATATGCAGCACTATGAACGTTGATCTAATAATTGCTTATGAATAATTGCTACGATAGAGAATAGATATTATCTGCCTGGGTGTTGCAGATGAACAAAGTGAAATTTGTCATGTATTAATGCAGAATCTCTATTAGTTCTTCTGGACGATATTTTCTACCTGAAGAATGGCAAAATGTCAACATAATTGTCTCTGAGTTTAGATAAAGTGAATGCACTCAAAAGATTTTATTGCAAATGAGGTTCTGAGGCATTAATGCAAAGAAGAGAAAAGAATGGTTATGGTGTCTTCAGTTTGTTTGTTTAACTCTCTTGGCCTCAATTTATGACAGCTGCCTGGAAACCTTCCACTGGGAAATGCACATTCAACAACATTTCAAATGTTCCACCAAAACATGTCAAATTCTTCTAATTTCCCAATTGGATCCAGGAAGGTTTCTCAGGAAAAAATCTGTTTGATTAACAGCCGGCTTTCTGCTTCCTTGGCATTCCCCATGGCAAGTTCCTGCAGTAACTTGGGGAGGACAAGGAACGCTGCCTCCAGTGAAGGCTTCCATGTTTCCTGCTGTGCAGCCACACCACTGGGAGCCCTGAGGACCTCTGTTTGCCTTGCAGCTCCTAGAACTTTCAGACTACTGACCACATGGCAGAAATCCTGGCAATAGGCCAGCTTAGATTTGAGGAAGGTTGGAAAGTTGTACTAGAAAAAAAAATGAATCAAAATGTATTTTTCCTGAAAGAACGATACCCAGGAATTGCTTTTCAAGGAGAAATATCTGTGTGCTGCTCAGGTAGCTTTCTGAAATGGGTAACACTAGGCAATCATTTAGGGTGGTAAAAGGTTTTTTGAACAGAGACCTTGTGTTGGTTACAATGAAGCAAAAGCTTAGTCCTGGCACTTGTATCATTGTGCTTTTGTGATGTAGCTCTTTACCAGTTTATGATTGTGGTCTGATTAGGGAAAAGTTGGCATGCTTAATAGTTTAATGAGTTTGAACTGATGAGGAATCATAGCAGATTTGTCTCATTTTGAAGGAAATGTTTTAGCAATTGGACGATCTTGTCAGCTGGCTCTTCAGATCGTGATAAAACTGGTAGAGATGGTTGCTAGGACCTAAGTAAGAATCTGCTGCAGGCAGTAATGGCTTACTCAGCCCTGCTATAGCTGGGAGAATACATACATTTACAACCAGTGGAAGGTCTTTTACACTGGTACAATTACATCACCACTGTAGATGGTGGCATTGCAGTCATTTACTCAAAGTGCCATAGTCAAAGTGGTAGAAATGAGTAAGTTCTAGAGCATTTAAAGCAGTGCTATCCTGAAAGTAAGTTCCAGCAAGTTCTGGGAATAATCAGCAACAGTTTGAATAAGGTAACTCACCTGCAGAATCAGTGCAGCAACCAGTAGTGAGAGTAGCTGAAAAATTTCAGGGAGATGCACCAAACAGATTGTGAAAGACCGGCTAAATAAAATACTAAGCGAAAGATGACAAGTCTTTTCTGGAAAGGTCAGGAAGCTAAGAATAAACTAGGCTTTTTGTGAAGAGGAAAACAGAGCTAGGAAAATTGGTGTGAAGAAGAGGGGATGAAGAGCTAAGAAAGTACATGCTATTTCCCAGTTTCTTCAGAAACAGGAAT
Source organism: Nycticryphes semicollaris (assembly GCA_013400055.1). Taxonomy (NCBI): domain Eukaryota; kingdom Metazoa; phylum Chordata; class Aves; order Charadriiformes; family Rostratulidae; genus Nycticryphes; species Nycticryphes semicollaris. Next base: position 24,806 of record VXBJ01001856.1, on the reverse strand, counting down.
TTGTGCTGTACACATATTGTAGCAGTACTTGAAATAGTTCCCTGGAGGCTGGGCTGAAAATGAAGATCTATGTTTCAAGGCAAAATTAATATGAAATATTATTGCTTTGTACATAAAGCAAGTAAACTAATTAGATTGCAAACACACTAGAAAAAAAAAAAAAGAAAATTAATTAAACATACTCTTTTTTTGTGACAAGTATGTAAAATATAGGTACAGGATAATCCAATTACAAACATTTTCAAATTATTGGGCTGAGCTCTTAGTGAAATGTGCATAATTTTCATACTATAAAGGAGTGCTGTCACTGTGGTCTTCATCCCTTTACTTTAATATCTCTTGTGTAATGATAAACAAAGATCCAAAGACGACACCAGCACTGCTGAAACATACAATATGGGTGTCTAATATAATTATAATTAACAGTTTCCATTCATTTGGAGGATATACCCTGATGGCATTGCTCAAGAGAGGGAGAGCATTAGTGGTAATTATGCTTTGACTTTGTAATGTTGGATTGAAAGGATAGCTTCTGACAAAACCAGAAATAAAGAATGGTTGCTTCGAATAGTGTAACAACACTGCCATCTAACTGCTACTACAGAGAATCACAAATTATCAGTAGAGAAAAATACCTCACATTCATGAATCTACTGTCCTTGTATTTTTTATGGATAAAGAGATGGTGACTGTCTGCATAAAGTCTCTCTGTGATTAAAATCAGAAATTACCTGATTTTGTTTTTTTCATGGAGTAATATTAAACCTTTTTACTTTTTCCAAATTTAGTTGTAAGCAGTGAAATCTAGTTTATCTTTAAATTAGTGAAAACCCAAAGGAAACAACAGACCACATAATCACAGGACTTTTTACATCAGACCATCTACATCAACTGGACTACTGGCTTGCTTCCTTGTACCTATCAAATGCTCCAGAAGGATGATGAATAACACGTTAAATAGAAAATGGTAAATAACTAACTCATAGACGATATCAATCTATAAAGTTCAATCAGTCTATAAAGTTCTTTATGCTACTGCATGTAGATTAAGGTGGTCTCAATATTATTACTTTTTCAGGCCTGGTTAACAATGCTGCTTCTGAAAGTGACTTTGATCAGCAAGCAGGACACTGAGTACAAAAGTTTCTTATTTCCATGCTCTAAACTCGATGCACTTTGAGCGTAATGGAGGGTGAATTTTATTCCTCTACCTGGTACAGGGCTTCCAACAATTCTTATTCTGCTCTTTTTTTCTGTGAGTTCCTTCCATATTTCCAATTAAACTTTTCCAGACATTTTTACTGTGCCTCTAGTTATTTTCATAATCTGTTTTTAAAACATTTTGCTTTCTGCTATTTCTTTTTTTTTTTTTTTCATAGAAAAAAATGTGAGGCATAATCAAAATACATAGTTCCATGGAACTAAGCATAAAACTTAGTTTTAAAAACTTAGTATGGAACTTAGTTCATGGCACTAATCATAAAACAGTTTCGAGTGAATTAAAAGGGATGGCAGCTAAGACTGATCTATATCCTAAGATCTATAGGAAAAGATCTAGGTGTAATAGACATAGAAGAAAACCAAAATTAAAAAAAAGCGAGGTATTTTTTTTTGTCCAAGAGCTTCTCCTAAAAGTCAGTGGGTTTTACGATCTTAAAACACTCCTGAAAGAAAAATAAATCTGCTGATCTTCAGCTATATCTCAACAGAAACGTTCAAAATGAAACAGATGTATGGACCAGAGCTTTCCATCTTTACTTTTCAGAGTGTTATGATGATGTTAAAAGCTGAGCTACTGTTACAAGGCTTTCAGCTTTTTAAAGCCAAATGACATGAGAGGGAAAGCACAGAACCTCTTTCTCTCCCTGTCATAGCTCTGCAATGCCTCCCTCAAAGCCCCAAAAGAAGACAGAGAAAAACAAGTACTTTAGGCTTAATTATTATGAAATTAGATATTTTTCTTGGGTAGAAAAGGCAATTCAAAAATTTATACAAATTATTTGCAGGAATGTTCACTATGGTCACTGTCTATAAGGCTGAAAATATCACATGGATAATATGTTATCTACAGGTTTTTTGTGAGACAAAGTACATCTTTCAGTAGAACGTATTTTTTCAAGGTTAGCTGCTCGGGACATAATGAGTTTAAATATGTAATTTAGAAGCGTGGACATGGTTTCATCTAGTTTCACCCATGACAAAAAACATAGTGTAACAGTCACCATGGAGATACCTCTTTCTGTTTTATACTTGCAGCATATTCTCAGGCTACAGTAGCTGCTTCAGACAAGGTGATGGAACAGGCTACATTTATGATTGCCACCTGGTGGCTACTAAAGAAAATAAATTAGTTTTTAGAAGTTCCAGGATTAAGGAATAGCAGTACTGAAGGTGAGTTGCTGGAGATTCAGGTTGTATCCTGTAGAACAGCAAGCTGAAATTATGCAGAGAAATGTAGGCAGAATTTCAATTTATTTTTTGCTTCACAATTCAGTTTTTAAAAGAGTATTCAGATGTTAAAAGGGAAACAAACACTTTGAACACGTGAGCTGAGATTCAGTCAATACATCATTTATGAAGGTCTCCCTGAACTACCTTCCATTGACATATACAGGTTTTTCTTAAGGGCTGGAAATTTTTTGAGTGAAATTTATTTATAAGCAGTAGCACTGTTTATAAACAACAAAAAACCAACAGCAAAACACCCTCAAAGTTCATTTCCTGTGTTTGTTGTTTGCTTTATGTTTGCAATTAGATTCTAGGGGAACTTCTGCTATAGAAATAAAAAAAAAGCTGGATTACAAATCTCTCCTCTGATGAACTCAGTATCATTGACTGTTCAGGCTTACTGTAATGAAAAACCAAAGGAAATTGCATTATTAAGTCACCAGCAAATGCCCAACTGTTTCAAATAACAGGCTAACAGTACTTTAACTAACAGAAAATCCATGACTCTGGCATCACTCTGCCACTTGAAAATAGCTAGAACTGTTTATATTTTTTTTCACTGTGATTTAAAAAAAAAAAAAAAGTACTTGAATAAAGAAAGTTGTGAATGCAAAGTAAAATATTGGGATTTGGAAATCCTGTGCCTCTTGATGGATGGAGTGTGCAGTAATACAAGGAGGGCAAAAGAAAATGAGATGAAAAAGAGAAAAGAATCAGCTTCCCCAGCCCCCCCTCCTTAATGTAATGATTGCTTAATCTCCTCTCCCTCATTTCAATTCAGTTGTTGCACATTTGGAGAAAAGGCTGGGATACCTCACATGAGGAGAGGAATTACATTTGATATTCTTACATATATTCTTCCTGCAGCGTTGAATATAGTGTCTGGATCCTGGGGAGAAAATTATTCTAAGAATATGGAATTCTTATGTGTATGGAGAATAGGGGAGGTTTATATTTCCTCTAACTTAAACAGTTTTCTGAGTATCTTTATATTCAGTGAAGAATATATTTTTTATAGAGCTATATATATTATAACCTGACTCAGAGCTGCAGATTTGTTGTGGACCTGGTAGGAGATGTCAGCTAAGCACTGCAAGCCTCAATGTGTATTAAATTTATTTGTTTATTTAATCTATTATGCTTATAATGGATGCATTCATGCATTTTATTTAGGGGAGAAATTTACGTATTCAGTTTTAAAATTTGACACTTCAGGGACATCTCTTAAGGAGTGAAATGAGATCTCAATTATAAATGAGAGAGAGCCTCAATACCTAAATGGTAATTTTGATATCCAGAATATCAGAGAAGATGAGATTATTCAGCTCTATGTCTTTGATTCAGTTGCACACAATACAGGACCTGGCAGAGAAATTCAGTTCCAAATTTCTAAATGCTAAAATTCATTAAGAAAGAGACTGTTCAGATCCTATGGAGCATTTGTTTAAAGTCCATCTTGGCTTTAAACAAAACATTGTGTAAATTCAAAGGCGGGTAAATTGATGTTACTGCTGAACTGTTACTCTGGCTGAAGATGAAAATACAATTCATATCTGCTTTCCTATGCGTAAATTTTGCACCAAATTCTGTGCTTCTGGAAGGTATAGTATCAACATCTGTGACACCGCATGTAATAGTGATAAACAGAAAAAATCCACCCCAAAACCTAACTAAATTCTTGAACCAACTTCTGGTCGTTTGTGACTTTTAATTTTGTTCTTACATTCTAAACTCTCCATGCACATGCCACCCAGAAAGACCCTGACATCCTTGAGGGGTGGGCCCATGTGAACCTCATTAAGTTAAACAGGGACAGGTGTAAGTACTCGCACCTAAGTACGAGCAATCCCCAGTATGAATGCAAACTGAGGGATGAATTGAGACCAGACCTTCAGAGAAAGGGTATTGGTGGATGAAAAATTAGACATGAGCCAGAAATGTGTGCTGACAGCCCAGAAAGCCAATCATATTCTGGACTGCATCAAAAGATGGTCCAGCAAGTTGAGGGAAGTGATTCTGATACTCTATTCTCACAAGACTCTACCTGGAGTACTGTGTCCAGCTCTGCAGTCTCCAATACAAAACAGACGTGAACCTGTTGGAGTAGGTCCAGAGGAGGGCCATGAAAATGATCAGAGGGCTGGAACACTTTTATGAAGAAAGGCTGAGAGAACTGGGGTTGTTCAGCCTGGAGAAGAGAAGGCTCTGGAGAGACCTTGTTGCAGCCTGTCGATATATAAAGGGGGCTTATAACCAGAATGGAGAGAGGCTTTTTATCAAGGCCTGTAGTGGCAGGACAAGAGGTCACAGGTTTTTACCTGGGAGAGGGAAGATTTAGATTCGACAGGAGGAGAGTATTTGTAACATTGAGAGTGGTGAGAGTCTGAAACATGTTGCCCAAAGAAGCTGTGGATGTCCCATCATTGGAAGTGTTCAAGGTCATTTTGGACATGACTGTGAACAACCTGTTTGAGTGAAAGATGTCCCTGGCCATGGCAGGGGGTGTTGCACTAAATGATCTTTAAAGGTCCCTTACAACTCAAACCATTCTATGATCCTGTGATTCTCTGAAATGCTCAAGGGCTATTAAGTAGGAGGTCATAATAAGCAAGAGCGCATGGAAGAGGACTGGATAAGTTAAATTGACAGAAGTGGTGAATACATGTTTGAAAAAATTTTGCTTGCTTAGTCTGGTAAATGCATTTACTTTTGAACATTGTCCGTTGCTTTTAGTCTAGAATATAGACTTGTGTAGTCTCGTGAATCTTTATTAAGAAAAGTGGAACAACTCAACCTTAAATTAAAAAGATGGAAAATATGTTCTATAGAAAAAAGAGAAAGACAGGGTTCTTGAAAAAGCATTACATATATATAAAAAGTTTAATGGTTTACGCATACTCATTCTTCTCATCTCCATGTGAATAATGGTCAGCCAGAGAAAATACTTCACTCCGTGTTCCAAATGGTTTTCTTAAAATAGTAACCACACTTAAATGGCATTTACTTTATGCCTGATGATGTTACATGCGTGAACTGAAACCTTGATCTTGTTTTGGTCAGAGAGAATTTGACTACAGGTTTGAAACAAAGTCAAGACCTCTCATCTGCTCCTAGGAAACCATTGGCCCAATGACAAACTGGAATTGCTGGTCCACTGGTTTTAATCTACCAAGTCAGTGAACTTACTCTCATTCACAATGTCTGAAGCTATTCATAACAGGGAAAATCTGGCTTCATGCCATTCTGACATGTAAAAGGAGTTTGTAATAAATCTGTATGTTGAAATAGAAGAGTTGTGGTGGACTTCATTTATCCACTACATGCACCTACCTGTGTGAGCAGGTGGTTAGGTCAAAATGGTGAGTGGCTGTGAAGGTGTGAACGGGGCAGCGAGGAAACTGAGACTTTTGGCTTATTTTCTCACCAATAGTTACAGCTCAGATAGGTTGTTACAAATGAGTTTTTTGTACTTTATGCTGACTTCGCTGTATTTTGACTCATCTTATCAGGAGGAGTCAGCATTGATTTCCACAGATGTGTTGCCATCATTTATTGTTACCCAAAATATTTCCTGAAACATTTGAAATCTGACTTGTAAATGTCTCTCTACTTACCTCTTTGAACCCTTGTTTTGTTATCAATCCCTTTTGAGAATAACCAATCTTTGAGTGACCAGACAGGCAAATATTGAATGCTACTTATTAAATCAAATCCTCAATACAAACTATTGAATATCTCATAGGTAATAAATGAACTTGTATTTTTGTAGATGTCACACCACTGAAATTTGACATATACATGACATAAAAATCAAATGCTTTTTTTTGGTGGGTATTATTTTTCATTTCTTGTAATTTTATTCTCTTCATAAGAAATCTGAGATGAACAGCTGTAAAGTACTGATGATATGTTAGTACAGTCTGGAAAACCAGTTGAATATGAGGAAATTATCTCAATCTTTATATTTTTGTCAGAGGTGTTTTATGAAATAGGTATCTGCAGTCCAGATCAGAACACAAGTTCTTTTCTTTTTTTTTTTTATTTTTTTTATTTTATTTTGGTTGTTGTTTGTTTTTATTTTGAGGAAAAATAAAGGTTGTTTAAATTTAATCGTTATTTAAATTCTTTATCCCCCCCAACACCTTGCGTTTAATTTCATTCACAGATCCCTAATATCCAAAAAGTCAGACTCACTGTTTGCATCTTTAAATTTATTCTTAGCAGAGCATTATTTTTAGTATTTTTTCACAATCTCCAACAGTTTCTCCTGTCATTTTGAAAACAAGTTTTTCTGTGAGTCATTGTAATAAATTATTTCATCAAAGTTCTCTGTAAAAAATTAAAGATAGTATTAGTTGCTTAACTAAAGTTGCTATAATAATACAATATTTAATATATTATTACAATTTACAGCTTTTCTTCTTTTATTTTTTT
>VXBJ01001856.1:0-17895 GCA_013400055.1 Nycticryphes semicollaris | reverse complement strand
TTTTTTTTTTTTTTTTTTCTGACAGGACCACGTAGCCCTCTTTTCAATGCTAAGAATCATAGGACATTCCATATAGTTAAAAAACACTGATGCCAGTTTAGCCCATTTCAAATAAAATCCAGTCCTTAACTCTGAAGAAAGAATTAACAAAAAAAGAAGGAAAAGAAAAGGGAAACAAGATTAAACACAGTTAATTAAATTTGCTTTTAACATGAGTTTTCTGTTCAAATAATTTGGGAATAACAGAGGAGTAGAATAATTTTAATTGCAAATCCGTTAACACAAGCATGTAATTTGTAGCTGCATAGTTCAATATGAATCTTTAAAAGGCCAAAAAATCTGGTTTTGAACAAAACAAAGGAAAACAAACAAATGAAACCAATCAGCTTCTGAAGAACTACATAAATAGTCATTAAGGGTTAATAATAAAAAATGCAGTTGTCAGAATTCTTAAATTTATTTTTCACTTGTAGGAGTGAAAATCATGTTTTTTTTTAAATATTTCCTCTTGTATATAGAATCCTGTGTAAGTTTTTGCATATTCAAACCCTGAATGAAGCTTGTTAAATTTCAGAAAAAGAAAGGTCTATTAAATCAAAGCTCAAAGCTTTGGCTCAACATGACTTTTGCATAGAGCTGCAGCTAATTATTTGACCAACCACTTGGACAAACCTTTGGAACATTTTAATCTTTTAGCTGTTCACATGCGTATTTATCTTATTCTCATGAGTTAATATGTGCTCAAAGGGACTTTGGGCTTTCCAAATTCTCCCTGAAGTCAGTGGAAGGACTTGCACTGAAACTGGCAGGTTTTGATCCATGGCATTAATCCTAGTTCCATCTAAATGAAATGCATGAGTCCCATTGAATTCAGTGGACCTGTGGAATAGTGATGGATAGGAAACTGATGGGAGAACATCTCTCTGTGAATGAAAAAATAAATATTTTCTTGTTTGTTTTTGTTTTGTTTTGTTTTCTTGTATGTGTAGAAAATATAAACTAGAAGAGCTTTACATCTTATCAAATGCATTTAATTTTTCAGAGGGCTAGTAAGGCAAAAATATGTTCTAGGTCAGCCTAGTAAATCTGTCAGAGAAAGAGAAAGGTGAAGGGAGGGAAGGAATGCAAGAAATAAAAGATTTTTTTTTTTTTTTTATTCTGTCTCTGTTTTAACTAGTCTTCTCCAAAACCCATAAAAACTAGTGAGTTTTTCTCCCATCAGTTGCAGGCCTGATATTTTCCAACAGAAGTAGCTGCTCTGCTTTCTTTTTAGAGTTTTCCTAGAAAGCTGATAAGTAGCTGATGATATTTAAGTACCGCTACCATATAGGAACTTGGTCCTGTAAAGTGCTGGGTGCTCTTCACCATCAAATGAAATAACTAGAACTGAGCACACTTAGTTAGAATCCTGTATCCCCTGTGCAAATTATAATAAACACTGTCAAAATTAACTAATGGTTTCAGGTTATTTACTACTAAATATATAATCTGCCAACATTGCTCAGAGGAGGAAAAAAAAATCTCTCTTCCCCGTGTGCAGTAACCAGACCTTGCATATTTTTATTAGGCCAATTAATAGTTCATTAAGTTGTGTCTACTGGAGCAACACCAGAAAAGATACAGGTAAAATACTTCTTTTTCTTTCTCGTTCAATAAAGGCTAGCCTGCTGATTAGAGGACTGATGTGCTTTCATGGCAAAGTCAGTCATTGCATTCTAGCTGGTATAGGGTTATCACTTCATCCTCTGTCCTTATTTAATGTGAAAAAGGTGGTCTAAGAGTCTAAGTCTAGTGAAAAATGTCAAAAATGTGAATCCTTGGTGGAGACAGGTACTTCCAGGATGCTCAGAGAATGACTCTGAGAGGGCAGGGCTAAAATAAGACTATCCTGTTCAGTGTAGGCCACTGGCTGAGGTGGCACCTTCCTTAGTAGATTCTATTGTTCTATCAACAACTTCTGTTGTGTATTATACTTCATCCACCTTAATTCAGAGGTCTATATTCACCACTTATAAGATACATAAGTGTTTGGTGCCCCAATACTCTGTGTTGTCCTGACTAAAGATGCATTCTAATAAATCTTGCAGTAGTATATGAAGGTATTATTTCCTTCAGCTGTCTGATTTATCTCTCTGTCAGAAAGCATCCTTCTTTTTTCTTTAATACCTCCAGCTGTTAAAGGCTCAATGGAGATATGTGTGCCTGTGTTACAGATGTCCCAGTAGGCAATCTTTACCAAATGCTCCTCATTTTGCACTGGAGTGCGACATTATGTCTTCTTTTCTGCTTATCTTACTCTGGGGCGATAAGCCCTGGCAAAATCATACAGGGGGGAAACTGGAAGGGGTAATCTCTGAACTGCTGCAGAATGATTTGATAGTGATTCATTGCCAAACCTCTTATCCCTTATGCTGAGATAGTCCTCAGTGTGAGAATAGCAAAAGGATTTCAAGAGATACACAGCTGGTAAAATCTTCAGCCTTACTCAGAGGGTTGGTTACAAAGCATGCCTATAATTTTAACCCTATTTCAGTTGTTGGGAGGTTCAGCTCATGTATTGCATTTAAACCATACTAGCAATTCCTCTGATCTTTGTAATGGGACCTCACCAAAACTGAAGGTATGAGCAGGGCAAGCATAGTCCCCTCTGAAGAAGAAGCTGAGTCACTTTGTGTATAGTAAAGAGACGGAGGTAGCATTAGGAGAATGAGAGTCTAGAGATTGGACTGAAGTGCTGAAGCGTCATCAGCACTTTGAATGGAGGCTCTCCGTTAGGACCCATGACTGAGACCTCCTGTGCTACTGACCGCTGCTGGAACTGCTGGGACGAGGTCTGTGCTCAGAACTTTCTGCAAAGGTCAAGGATTTGAACAAAAAATTCAAAAGAATAATATCTAATGATCTAATATCTAATGATCTAATATAATTCTACATGATAGTAGAATGACTAAACCAAATATGGCCCCTCCCCCCAAATTTTTTACTATTAAAAATTATATTTCTCCTGCTGAAATTCTAGTTGGAAATTCACACTCTATAGTAAAAAATATAGATACAGTAATACAGTGATACAATTAGCTCTCCTTTTTCTCCCCTCTCTCCCTAGATCCCTCTCCAGGGACAGACCAAGTTTATTAACATTTGAAAAAAATATTGGAAAATCATGGAAAACTTAGAGGTGTTCAGTAAACATGATGGCTCAGAGTTGTTGCAGGACATGTTGGCAAATTAAATTCCTTGATTTGGATGGTATGCACTCCAGTACTATTTGCCATCCAAGAATCTAATTTTAGTGAGAACTAATGCCTTCAGAACAAAGGATGTTATTTTCTAAGCTTTTCTAAAATACTGTTTCCTGACAGCTGCCAACAGAAAACAACCTCTTTTTTCCTCAGAAAGGTTATTTAATTCCAGCTCCACGATGATGAGATTTATGTTAGTTTGACCTCTGACCTTCCTAGATAAATTTTGAAACCACTCCTTCACCAAAATAATATAATAGTAGACAAAAATAATAAATTTGAACCATTCACCATTAGTATGCCATTGCCAGTCTCTTGTTACAACTCAGACACTAGTGCTGAACCCAGTGTGATCCTCTGTTGATGCAATATGCCCATGAGCAATTCCTGAGTAAAGACTATGGGACAACAATTCAAGACCTGTGTACTGCANTTTTTTTTTTTTTTTGGCTGTGTGCCTGTACCTGTATCAAGGCTCACTGAAGTCAGCATGACTCTGAGCCCAACTAGAAGCCTGCCTGCACAGGACTCATTGTGGGGTTGTGGCACTGATGAGATTTACAGTGAAAGCTGCAGTAAGGACTAGGCACCTTCACTGACCCCTTGCTTAGGTGACTGTTTACATGTGTCTAGAAATTTCCTATGACAAATTTGTTTCATTTTCCTTAAACCTACCTCTACTCTGCAAGCAAGTTTTGTTTGTGCTTTGGATAGTCACTTAAGACAGGTTTCACTGTGTAACTTTGTGTGCATGTACATAAGGTGTCTTCAGCTCTCATGATAAGCAAGTATCTTCTGTGCAGAAAGGCAACACTTAAAAAAAGAACATTCATTATCATAACAAATATGGAGAGAGCAGAAGACAATGTCTTTGTCTCGCACGTTTTAGTAGAAGAGTATAACTATGTAAGCTGAGAGCCACATCAAATACCAGATGAAACCTGCCATCTCTGCTGTTTGAAATACAGCTCTCATTCTTTCTCCTTTAAACACTTAAAGAGTACGTTATTTTTAACCCTAAAGAAGGAGTTTCTTGAATGTCTGTTTGGTTTGTATCTATTGTTGCACAGATTCTTTGGCAGCTGATGGCTTTGTTTCATCATTTATAGAACTAAAATTTCATTCTAATGTTGGTGGGTTTTGTCTTTAAATTATGGCATGCAGAAGGACAGCCTTCACCTGCTATATTTTCAAAAAAAAGATACTGTCTCTTTAATGAAAGAAAAGCGTCAATATAATGTATTACCAAATGCAAATGCAATAAGGAATAACATATAGCTCTGGTTATGTTATATGACATTTGGCTTAGCAGTATTAACATATTGCACAAAATATGGATTTTCCCTATTGCAGAAAATAAGACGATAAAAGACATGGGAAATTTCTCTCTTCCATATGATCATAAAATAAATATTGTTCTATTTTTTCTTTTTCTTCTTATCAGTCATTTGCAGAAATATTTTAGTATTACTTCTTTGTTAAGCCAGCTCTTTATCATGTATGTATTAGGCATACAGTACGAGGAGAAATGGAACAAGATGGCAGTTATAGCAGTGGCAAGATGCAAATTTATTCTGGCAAAAAAGTAATATGTGCACAATATCAAGCATGCTTAAGTTTGTGCCAGGAAAACTATTACGAATGAGGAATGGGTGGAATGGAATTTTGCATCATACATGATTACGTGTTGCTTAACTTCATAGAAGAGTCTTTGTCTACTCCTGGTGTCCCAGGTGCCACCAAGAGAAGCTGCATACCACACTGCTGGAGTGAAAATGGCAACAGATACCCCAGCAGTAGTCACCTCTGCAACATGACTTTTTGCTTCAAAAATTAAAGAAATAGACCTCAAAAAGATGACAGAGAAAATTCACAGACCACTGAAATTCAGGCACTGACTCCAGGGGAGGAGAAGGGGAGGAGTTTATTACATCTTGTACTTGTGTAATAACTGATTCTACTTCATTTTGCCCAAGTTTAATTTGGCTACTTTATGCATGTGATGGTGTTGCCACTCTTTTTCCTTATGTATCTCTCATATTGTATGACATGTGACTGAGTGTAGCCAAGCAGTGGAGGAGTCATATACTTCACTGACACCACTTGAAAACATTTTTATAGAAAAATAGGGGATGAAGGATGAAGAAGAGCAAGAAAGGAGAAAGAAAATGACTTGAAGATAGCTCTCTACATTAATTCACCATGAGGCAAACCAGAAATAATAACTCTTCTTCATGTGCCAATTCAACTGGGATGAACCAGATTTGCTACTGTATTGGTACGATGTAAAAATAGATGACAGTGAGTAATGGTGTGAACAAAAAAATATGAGGAACATCACAGAAATGGATGTTGGATGGCCTTTGCACAGCAGAGGTAGATAAAGGTTATAACAAACTGTTTACTGACCATGTACACTTCCTAGAATTAAGAGGTCAGTTGAACAAGAGCTCACCTAGTAAGAGCTTTCTCTGTAGCGTGACTCATCAGCTGTTGTACAGTACCAGAGCACTGCCCAGTTATTGCTCCAACACTTTTCAGTAACATCTCTGTCCTTTCAAAAGTCTACATTCTACCATTAGTTAAGGCTTTTTCATTTGCATTTCTACATTTTCCCCCACTTTTTGCATCAATTCAATATAATTAATACATGTGCCTTTAACAGAAAATGAAATAACTAAAAAGCACCATGTTTTATTGAACAAAATATAGCATGTGCAAGGAAGGGAAGGGAGGAATTATAGAAACAAACCAGTGCTGAAGAATTTTGCATTAGCTGGTGCTTTTTGTTGTTGTCATATTTGCACAGATCATTTTAGGCTCCTCAGTCCAGGTTGTTGTAAAACACTATCAAAACAAATATTGTTGCAAAATATTTGAGTTTTGCAGCTTAACATGTGCATCTTGAACCGCTTAAGCAGTATGGTTGTCTTCTTTTTGTTTTTCTTCAGAATTTAACAGACCATAAATTGTATACAAAAACGCGTTATGCACCAGTGATTAAATGTTCTTACAACATTAATATTTATCAAGGGGTATTTCATAGCTAGAAAGTAGGTAACTATGTTTTATTTCCTAAGAGAACATTTCCTATAGTTTTCCTTCATCTCCCAGCTACACAGCAAACATCTCTAAAGTGCACTTCCCAAGTGTAGTTAGAGAATAGGAAGGAATGTAAAGTTTTTAAAAACAGCCCTTATTAACTTTTCCTTCCATTGATTCTACTGTAAACTCTAAAAAGCCTTTTTAAAAAGCAAATTCTCATACACTCAGCAGGTGAAATGTTCCCACAAAAATAAAAGGAAACAAATTAAAAACCACCCAAACAATGAAAAATCAGCAGTCAGATTACAATCTTTTCTCTTGACTACTCATATCCTAGTGTATCTTTACTGGTTTTATTGCACATTTATGAAAACGGTTGTCCTATATATTTAAAACAAAATAGTTTCTTTATCTGTGCTAACACATTCTTGTGCACCCTTAATAACTAGAGTAACTTTCAACGACACGTAGATACTAGAAAAAACAATGGAATCAAAACCAAAGAGATACTTTGTATTATAGATGCTCAAAGGCTTCTAGTGTAATTTTGTTGAGACAAAAACACTTGGATTTTGGAAGCTCTTTGCTCCCATTCCTTATGGCAAACTGCTGGTTATGTGACAGCAGGAGAACTCAAAACGTAATTCACAATGAATGCCAATCCTCCACCTCCAATATGAAGGCTTCCCAACTACTCAACTTGCTGAGCATAACTGGTTTTACATAGCATATCTAAAAAAAAGGCTGCTCCTGTTCAACTGACCAGTGAGAAAGGACTGGACTTCTTCAAAATGGGTATTGGAGCAACAGTTTGTTATATATTTCTTTAAATTTTTTAACTGTCCGATCCCACCTTGTAAGGAGAGCACTTGTTTGTTCAGCTAAAAGGAACCCTCTTCATGCTCCTTTTGGGTTTGCTCAGTCAACTGGTTTGTGCAACGGTGGCAGAGGCACACTGGAATTGTGTACCCATTCATTGTGATTACACAGACAGAAGCAAATGTACGTTGTCTGCGAAGGGAAATGGGAAGGGAAAGGAGATGAATGGTTTCCATGGGTAAGAGGACAGTTAGGTTTGTTTGGATTTTTTTGTGGTTGTTTTTTTTTTTTTGCTATGTCATGGAATCATAGCAGTCATTCCTCTAATAGAAACTGACAGGACATAAAAGACAGAACTATCAGATGAACACACACAATGACTAGAAATATATTGACAGAGAAAAGACTTAATTTAGCTTTGAGAAACTGTCCCAAAAATAAAATCCTGTATTAACAAGTGCAAAAAACAAACAAAAAGAAACTCCAAACATTAAAACACAGTGTATAAAATGGTGTGAGAAATTTAAGTCACCGTACAGCCTTTTAGTCAATAAAAAGCTGTGTTCATGTGTCCTTGTTTGGGTAGTGGCCCATTCTTTTAATTTTACCCAAAAGGTCATTCAAGAGGAGATCTGAGGGTAGAACACTCAGTCCTTGCTATTTTTGACTGTAGTCATTTGGGCCTGTTGTGTTTCTATCATATAAGATGAATCCTTTCTTTTATTCCTCATTGGTTGAATTATCTTCCAAAGTTGTTATGCCTCCAAAGCCCAGTCCTGTTGAGTTCTGTGCTGCTGAGACCGTAAGTACTGTATGTAAGAGAATTAATACAAGAACACACAGTTTAAGTCTGCTGTTACACAGTCTTGATGCTGATGAAACTGTGAGCGATGTCCTGTGACACATTGTTGAGCCACTTGTTTTTATAGTCCCTTTGGATTGATGATCTGATAATAGTCCCCATCTGACATCACAGCATTCTGGTTCTGCATTGGTTGGATAGTTTTCATAGAGCCCTGTGGGGTAAACACAAGAAAAAATAAGCATCAGGCACAAAAAGATTGGCACAAGAGAAGTTGGTAGGTCAAAGCAACAGGCAACAGTTTAGTCTAAGCTATCAAATTCACATCTTTGTGTTAGCCTGAGGCTCTCAAAAATGTTTTAATTTTGTATAATTAGAGTTGTTGAAGGGATATGTATCCTCTAACAGGAAGCAGCATCAAAAAATCATTCAACAGAAGTATGATACTAAGCATTGTTCTAAAGAAATGACGTTAAAAAGTAATTATTGATGTTTGAATGTTAAGGGTATTTGAATTCTTTCTTTTTGGAAGTAGCAATTAAAAATTAAGTAATAGCTAATCAAGCTGGACATTTCCACAAAGTCTGAAAGAATCTGGAAATTCTTATTCAGTCTGCGAGTGCATACTAGTAATGTCATTGTCTGTGAAAAAATAGGCATTAAATAACAAATAATTGATATATTAACAATATTGACAAATTGTTTGTCTAACCAACACAGATCCAACACTTTCACAGGAACAGCTTCCAATACTTGTTTACCGTATCTCAGATGAGTTCTTCTAGCTGGGATGTTCTCTTTGGTATATCCCAGAGATTACAACAACTTTTCCGTGTCATGCAATAATTAGATCTCTTGATATTTCTGACTACACATCTAGGCTATTTCTGCCCTTAGAACTTTACTGAATAAACTTTACTGAGCCTGATCTGATTACAAATTTTTGAACAGTTAGAGGAATTCTTTTTTTTCCAAAAGTCACAACTGTCTTCTCAGAAATCGTAAATACTGTCCGCATTACTATATGGGAGACTAATATAACCAGAGTGCTCTGTTTACTTCTCACACATCTTTTTTTCCTGATAAATTAAAATAACCTAATTTAGCCTGTTTAACTAATGGTCAAATGCAACAATGCCTAATATAATGGACCTTTTCTCCATTTAAACTGATTTTGGAATAAATTTTGTAGTAAATGATTACTCTATGATAGTACTAGGTTTTACTAGAAAAAAAACAAAACCTATCTGTGTTGAGGTATTAAAATAAAGATTTTGAAAGCAGCTACGTAATTGCCATAATTTATAAATTAACTTTGCTTTTTGAAACAATAATTATATTTTGTCTAAAGTATCACAGCAATGATATTATTTTCAAAAAGCAATGCCTACAAGTTGAGATGTAAGATTACAGAATCACAGAATCTTCATAGCTGGAAGGGACCTTTGAGATCATCAAGTCCAACCATAACAAAATCCCCCAGAAATAAAACAAAAAAAAAAACAAACCCCAAAACAAAAACCCACCAACACACACTGACAACACCACACCAAATAAAATCCCACCATAACAACAACCACCACACCAAACAATCTCAGAGATTGCCCTGAAGTGACACACCTACACATGTCTTAAATACCTCCAGGGATGGTGACTCAACCACCTCTCTGGACAGGCTATTTTAGTGCCTGACCACTCTCTCAGTAAAGTAATTCTTCCAAATATCTAATCTAAAACTACCCTGCTGCAACTTCAGACCATTTCCTCAGGTCCTGTCATTATCCACTTGGGAGAAGAGGCCAATGCCCACATCTCTACAGCCTCCTTTCAGGTTGTAGAGGGCAATGAGGTCTCCCCTCAACCTCCTTTTTCAGACTAAACATGTCCAGTTCCCTCAGCCTCTCCTCATAGGACTTGTTCTCTAGACCCCTCACCAGCTTGGTGGCTCTCCTCTGGACACACTCTAACATTTCAATGTCCTTCTTGTAGTGAGGGGTCCAGAACTGAACACGGTTCTTGAGGTGAAGCCGCACCAGTGTCGAGTACAGAGGCATGATCACTTCCCTTGGCCACACAATTCCTGATACAAACCAGGATGCTGTTGGCCTTCTTGGCCACCTGGGCACACTGTTGGCTCATGTTATATCAGCTGTCTACCAACACCCCTAAGTATTCTTAGGTTCAGGCACTAGACTGCCTATATTTTGTGAATAACCTGCGAAGAAAAGTAGCACACCTTAAAATAAGATAAACCTGAGCTATTTCATTCCTACTTCCATAATAGTGATCTGCAAATAAAAAGTGAATTAGGTATGCCGAACATCTTAAAATACAGATAAAACCCAGACTTGCAGTTTTTTACATAGCTGACACAACGGGCTACTATGTTATACACCAGTCCAAGTGAATTCACATCTATTTTTGGATTCAAACAAGATTTTAAAGACAGAGGAATGTGAACAACTTGTTTGATTTTCTGGAAAGTCAGGATTTAGTCGGTAGTTTGCACCTATGCATTGAGATACGTAAGACAGCATACCAACACCTGAAAATTATTTATTCTCTCTCAGATCATCATTGAATGTACTTCATATTTTTAAGAAATTTTGTTGCATCTTTGACCTTGTGGACAAGTTCTTTGTTGAAAGTATAATAAAGAAATCTTATTGCCAACATCATATTTTCTGAGACCCATATTTTGGTGTTTGTGTGGGTAAGTGTGTTTTTAAGCATGGTAACATACAGGAAGTGCCTCCCAAAGCAGGTAATTATACAATCTGTTCTGTGACTGCAGTAGCTCAAACTATTAGAGGTAATTGAAGAGGCACAGAGAATGGTTAATACTTTGATCCCACTGAGGCTTGTTTACTATTCAAACTGTATTTCCTGCCTTTCTTGTTATAGGAAAGCCCAGGCTGCCTTTGAAATCAAAGCCTACATATACAAGCTGGCAATCAAAAGGTATTTAAATAGTTCATATGCACTTACTGAATTATAAATACATTGAAGGTGACCCCACATTCAAAGCTGTATTGAACTTGCACCTTAATGCAAAATTACATTTCCTCTTTGTACTGAAGTAATAAAACTTCACAACTGTGCTTCACAACCTAATCATTTGTAGCTATGAGTATCAAGTTTTGGCCCCTTCAATCTAATTGATTAACCTGCTTAGTTAGAGGACTATGAACCCATGACTTACCAGAAACCCTGGTAAGCTGGCTACATCAGCCTTGGAAAACCATAGAGAAAAAATCCTGTGTTGTTCTTTTAGGAAAATACTTTATATAGACACAGAGAAAGGATACCTTTACCTACCAAACCACTAAGGCTTCTCTCTTCCTCTTCTGTCTATAGTTCAGTCTGTAGATATCATTACTGTATATTACTTAGATGTTCAGTAATTATATTTCTGAGATTAATTTACCAACTGGTTCAAAACCTAATTTGCTTTTCACTTTTTGCTTCAAATTCTCAGCTCTGGACCTCCATGTCCCAACTTTTCCCAGAACTCACCTATATTTCACCAGCAGAAATCCTAGTCCACATGGAAGTTGTTGGACCTTGATCTTAAGCATCTAGAATTTGCCAGGATACTTTTTCGTGCCAAACCATTCTCCAGATAGATATGCTATCACTCACGAAGGTCAAATAAAAGCTCTCTCTTTGCTTTGTAAGCGGCTACTATTTTCACATGCAGATAACATTTTGATGATCAGCACACCAGTTATATCTGTAGGGAGTGTGTGTTACTAATGTTGATGCAAGAATTAAGGCTACTTATTTGACTGAGATTATGTTAATAGTGACATGACTGTAGATAAATCCTGTGTATCCTGCTCAACTGAATCATACTGAAAGAAAAAAGAGTGACAGCATGAGCATCACATTCACTTTGTGCAGAAACATCTTTGAGGAGAAAACAGCAAAGTGCAAATATGCTCTTATACAAGAATTAAAATCACAAAGACTGTTTAGGGATCCACAGTCTGCTGATCAGCTATATCACCGGCTAGCTCAGAGAATGCTGTAGTTTCTGCCTGA
This sequence comes from Nycticryphes semicollaris, assembly GCA_013400055.1. Classification (NCBI taxonomy): domain Eukaryota; kingdom Metazoa; phylum Chordata; class Aves; order Charadriiformes; family Rostratulidae; genus Nycticryphes; species Nycticryphes semicollaris. The sequence continues at coordinate 5,943 of VXBJ01001856.1, read as the reverse complement.
GCAGTTGTGTTTCTTTTGCACAGGAGCAGCATACAAAAGAGGTAGCTGCATTTCCACGTCTCACCCCAACAATGTCAGGATATGTCCTGCTTGTAGCTGGGTCTGTATCTGAGGCAGTTGGTTTGGCTTGTCCCATTTCTTGGTTTCTTTGTTACAGAAAGAGGTATGAAGCCATATTATTCCACAACTTCCAGTTGATATATTTGGTTGATATATTTGCTGTCATTGGATAAGTAGTTTGGGAAGCCACAGAAATAAAACAGATATTTTATTATGTTATGGTTTTCCCTCATCTTCTTTCTATATAGCTATAAACTGTTTTTATACTTTAAAAAAGAAAAAAAAAACTTTAAAGTAGATTTCTGTTTATCTTGAGAGGCATACCAAGCTTTTTGTGCTTGAAGAAAAGACTATGAACTTGAAGAAACTAGATAAGTGGATGCAGTATACCAGGAGTTTTGAATGCTCCATTTTCTGTGCACCAGAAAAAATAATGTTTGCCAAGGGTGAACCATCCAGCAGTGATATCATTGCACTAGTAAATGCCAACACTCTGCGTGACATTTCTCTTTCTGAGAAATTATTTCTGAGACTTCAATATTAACATTTTCTAACTACAGAAGGCAAGAGAACACGTTAGATATTTTATGACTAGATTTCACTGCTTACATCTGATCTGGAAGCCAGCTCTCTTTGATCTTATGCAGATGGTCCTCTCAATTTCTAAATTGCTGTGTCTGTGACACATTATGATTTTTCTGATTAGACACATATTTTATAACGTTCATATTATAAAACATAATAAAATGAAATGTAGAAGAAAGCTTAAAGATAAATAAATTATTCTTTAGTCAAACAGACTATTCTTAAACTGGTGGCTAAGGCTGTTCAGCTCTTGAAAAGGCTAATTTCCATTTCAGGCTCGATTCCAAATGTTGGATGAGGTCTAGGTTGACGTGTTTTAATTTTGGTTTATCACTTTATGTTGATGACTATTTCAAATAGTGGTCTCTGCAACATTTTCCTTTGAGTATGTGTCCATATTTAAGAAATATTTATTGTGTTTTGTCACCATGCATAGATTTTTTTTTCCCCTAAAATACGCACAGGACCAACTTCCTCCTGTCGGTGTAAAACAGTGTTATCCCTTTAAAACTGACTGAGCTGTTGCAAGTCAGAAAAATGAGCAAAAAGGTGACTTTGAAGGCTATGCAATGAACCTTTTCAGCTCTGCTATGCTGAGACACAGGATAAGGGTGAGATAACCTGCTTCTAGTAAGCATTTGGCTTTCCCCATCCCCGCTCTCTAGTTTTGTTTCTGTTACGTACAATTTTTGATCAAAAGGATTTACTACTTTGATATGATAAGAAAGGAAAGTGTCATGCATATTTAAGTACTGTGTTGCCATAAAAACATTTTCAGGGATATCAATAGGTTAATTGCCTAGTTTATTTTTATAGGAGAAGAACATTTGCAGCTAATAAACGTATAATAATATGGGAGTGCATTCAGGGGAAAGCGCCAATACTCAAGACTTGACTAAGGGTCTAGTCTTCAGACTAGAATAACATTAGACTCAAAAAGAAGAGATATATAGTTGACAGATTCTGCTGCAAAACCATGTCAAATTTTCCTTGTAAGCAGATCCATAGCTAGTACTTTTTTAAACCATGCTTGTCAAACATAAATAGGATTTGTCCTGCTGTCTGTGTTAGCTTAATATTTTGATATTTTAGGACTTAATAAGAGGTGTAGGCAGAGGGAAATGACACATTATTATGAGTTATTTTTAGAGTAGGAATTTGGATCAAGTATATATGTTTTTTGGAGTTTACCAAGAATGACATAAAGCAGATTGAATTCAGAGATTTTTCTCTTCTTGAATTGTTCTACAAAGAAAAGATAGATTGTGATACACCTTATCACATTTTCTCAAGGAAATTGCTTTTCAAATCACACTAAAATCAGGGCATCTGTTTTGAAACAGGCACTCTATAGCTAAATCTGCTGGTGAAACCCAGACACACATCTGCCCCTTGAGAAGAAGCTGCAGTTAAGAGAATTGATTCCAATACCTTTGCTGAGCTTTGTTAGTCAACAGACCATTTCTACAGGTTGGTGAGAACTCTCTGTAATAATTCTTAGTACGTCCTTAGAAGCATTAGTGCGTTATAAGAGACACGACTTCCTGGTGAATACTCTTCTTTAAAGGAGGAGGAGTTTCTGAAGAAGTTCTTTGCAAGGATCACATAAGGGTATGCTAGTGATATTTGCCAAAAAATAATGTGTGGGAGAATATTCACACCATGCATTCCAAGTAACCAGGATGTTAATCAGAACACATTAAATTAGGAGCCTAAATTAATACGAACTGAATAAGTGCTTCAAAGCACCTGAATCAGCTACCCTCTCACCTCTTCTTTCCCCTTATTTTCCCCTTCTCATTGAGAAGTATCAGAAGTCTGCTGAGCACAAACTGAAGACAAATTTTATTCTCCTCTTGGTGGTAGTATATTCATTCTGATGACACTGCTTTTAGAAAATACCAAAGGGTGCCATGCTGGTTTTGGAAGAAGATAATGCAACATATCTCTGTCTTATTGCTTCTCATTACATTCCCTTCCTTTCCTTCATGGAGGAACTTAAGTGCTTCATTAAATTCCATGACATCTATTGCACAAGTAAAGAGTGTGAGCATGTGGCTGGGATTTCCTACCTGATACTTTGCTGCTGAGTGATGACCCTGTTATGACACAAGGCAGAAAGAGACCATAAATCTTGGTCAACACAAAGAAAGCCCTTAGAAACACAGGTAGCCCAAATTCTGCACTGTAAAGTAGTACATGGGTAGCAGTTTTGGAACTGTTCTCCCAGCAGCCAGAATAGGCTAAGTGTGCTTTAAGAAGTAGTTTTTGGGCAAAAAGAGAAGATTTGTATAATGAAACAGGTGGTTCTGAGTATCTCATGTCAATCCTGAATGAGTTGTGAGGTTTTTATCTCACTCTAGCTCTCATCTGATTCTGTAGACCACATATGCATTAGTGGTGAGGACATGCTAGGTACGGTACTGTAGAACATCTCCTAGTTTAGTTTAACCCAAAGGAACTCAGTTTGTATTCTCCAAGAACTCCCTGCAACGTGAGTCAAAAAGCAAGGAGTATAATTGTGAGATTTGCTTCAAAATCACTTCTGAACTATATTGCTAATGTGAATGCTACAGCAGCATTGGTGTTGATGGCATATCCTGGCTGCTCAGGGAAAGGCCATATATGCAGAGAAGAGGTGATGTCTTCACCCTTCCCTTTGGGCATCTCAATTTAATGGAAAGTGAGCTCTCATGTTTGCTGGATTGAGCAAACTGAAAGTGTTGGCTACAAATTAAATATTTGTGGCCCCTGCATCCTCTCTCTGTCTCCTTTGGGAGATGGCAGCAAACCAAACAGAAGCACTTTATGGACTGGACAACATTACTTTGGAAGGTATGGGAAAAGCAGGGGTTGTGAAGTATTACCAGTCTCTTCCTAGTGCTCTGTACATACATCTTTCAGCTCTTTTTTCACACTCAAAGAATATGTGTGAAAGAAATCTTCCACATCTTCCATTCGCACTGGGGGAAAAAAGGGAAAATATAACTACATCTATGAAAGAAAACAGTCCCATTGGTATGCACGCTGTTTTATTAGAAGTGACAATTAAAAATTTTGATCTGGAACTTTGCATGGGGTTTATTCATTGTAATCTGAAAAACACTATGTTCCAGAACAGTGCCTCATGGAAAGACAGACTACTACTATTACCTAGAAGAAAGGGGGAAGAGGGGAACACAAACTTCTTTCTAACCAACCACGTTTCCATAATCAGAACCACACTGTGATTGTGATTGTTTTGATTAATCCCTCAAGTACTTTCTTTTGCATTATAATTGAATAGAATTCAGTGGTAGAATTTAAGATTCTCGCCAAATTGGAGGGATACAGATTTGATGGGTGGACTGTTGGTAGAAATGGTCACAGACAGAGGGTGGTACTCAATGGCATGAGTTCCAGATGGAGAACTGTGACAAGTGGTGTCCTTCAAGGGTTTAACATTTGTTTATGTTTAACATTTTTATCAATGATATAGACAGAAGGATTGAGTCCACCATCAGCAAGTTTGCAGATGACACCAAGCTGTGTGGTGTTGTCGATACATCAGAGGGACAGGATGTCATCCAGAGGGACCTGAATAGGCTGGAGAGGTGAACCCAGATGAACATCATGAAGTTCAACAAGAGCAAGTGCAGGGTTCTGCACCTGGTCCAGAACAATCCTCACTATCAATACGGAGTAGGAGATGAAGTATTAGAAAGCAGTGCTGAGGAAAGGGACTGCTAAGGGGTGTTGATGGATGAGAAGCTGGACATGAGCAGACGGTGTGCACTTGCAGCCCAGGCAAATCACATCCTGGGCTGCATCAAAAGATGTGTTGCTAGCAGATCCAGAGAGGTGATTCTGCCACTTTATTCTGCTCTGGTGAGACCTCACCTGGAGTACTATGTGCAGTCTGGAGCCCTCAGTATAGAAGGACATAGAAGGAGCGGGTCCAGAGGAGGGCCACAAAGATGATCAGAGGGTTGGAGCACCTTTGCTATGAGGACAGGCTGAGGGAGCTGGGGTTGTTCAGCCTGGAGAAGAGGAGGCTCTGGGGAGACCTAATAACAGCCTCCCAGTACGTGAAGGGGGCTACAGGAAGGCTGGGAGGGTCTATTTACAAAGGTCTGCAGTATCAGGATGAGGGGCAATGGCTTCAAGCTGGAGAAGAGCAGGTTTAGACTGGATATTAGGAATAAGTTCTTTACAATGAGGGTAGTGGAGCGCTGGAACAGGTTGCCCAGGGAGGTGATTGAGGTCCCTTCCCTGGAGATATTCAAGGTGAGGCTCGAAGAGGCCCTGTGTAACCTGGTCTAGTTGGGGGTGTCCCTTCTGACTGCAGGGAGGTTGGACTAGATCTCCCTAGAGGTCCCTTCCAGTCTGGACCATTCTATGATTCTTAGGGCAGCGAGGAGGGTGTGCAGCAAGCTCGCTACCCTGGACTTTAGGAGAGCAGACTTTGACTCCTGAGAGACCTGATTGCCAGGGTAACGTGGGAAAAAGAACTGGAGGGGAGAGGGGCCCATGAAAGCTGGTTAATATTCAAGGATCACCTCCTCCAAGCTCAGGAGAGGTGCATCCCAAAAAAGAAGTCAGGCAAAATAGACAGAAGGCCTGCGTGGATGACAAAGAAACTGCTGGACAAGATCAAAACTGAAAAGGAGGCCTATAGAGGGTGGAAGAAAGGGTGGGTAGGCTGGGTGGAATACACAGAAACTGTCCAAGTGGCCAGGAACCCCATCAGGCAAATGAAAGCCCAGAAAGAATTGAATCTAGCTAGGGACATCAAAGACAATAAGAAAAACTTCTATATGTATGTCAGGGATAAAAGCAAGACTAGAGAAGCTGTGGACCCTCTCCAGAAGGAAATGGGAGATCTGGTCACCCAAGATATGGACAAGGCCGAGCTACTGAACGACTTTATTGCTTCAGTCTTCACCGCTAAGGTCTCTAACCACACTGCCCAGTTTTGCCCCAGGAAGGCAAAAACAGGGGCTTTGAGAAAGAGTAACTGCCCACAGTAGGAGAAGATCAGATTCGAGACCACCTAAGGAACCTGAAGGTGCATAAATCCAGGGGACCTGACGATATCCATTCATGAGTCCTGAGGGAGCTGATGGATGAAGCTGCTAAGCCACTTTCCATCATATTTGAGAAATCATGGCAATCTGGTGAAGGTCCCACTAGCTGGAAACAGGGGAACATGACCCCAGTATTCAAAAAAGTTAAAAAAGAAGACCCAGGGAACTATAGGCCGGTCAGTCTCAATTCTGTGTCTGGCAAGATCATCGAGCAGATCTTCCTGGAATCTCT